>QVIE01000822.1:0-21908 GCA_013387415.1 Panellus pusillus | reverse complement strand
GTGGGCGCTACTTCGCGTTGTACTTGCGCCGCGCTGCGGTGCCGCCCAGCACCGCGGAAAAATGCAGATCAAAAAATGATGGCTGACTTATGCAAAACCTCCACAGTCGGCAGCAACTTATCTCTCCCCCAGAAGATACATGCACTCGGAAAAAGCCGTTTGGATTCAACCAAGTCAATTCCCGCCCCTTATTGTCTCTATCCGCCGCCTCCAGCTTTTTGGCTAATCGGCTTCCTGGAGGGATTGCTCCACTATAGACAGCGGCGCTCATCATTACAGCGATGACAGCTTCTACTTGTACTCAACAAGGATTTTGAGCACCTCTCCTCTGCGCTGGCAATGCGGCCCCCAGTCCTTCTCGTCGGCACCTTCTCGAAGTGCAGAAGCCCTCGAAAATACACGTTTCTGATTCATTATTGTCTGTCGCGCACCATCTTAAGTATATGAAGCAGAATTTTTAGCGCTCGGCTCACCCTTTTCTCCCTCTGCTCCCCACGCGTTTATGCTCCTTCGTCATGCACAGCGAACGAATTTCTAGCTTCGCCGCTGACGACAGCATAGTGCAGTATACAGCCGGGACTTGGATCCAGGCTGACGCTGGCGCGTCCTATCTCACTCGCGACCCTAACGCTACTGTGTCATTCACTTTCGATGGTCAGTTTTTCGATCCAGTAGTTCTCTTTTCTCTCTTTCTCACCCGCCGTACACGACAGGTACTCTCATAGCCGTTTTGGGAACCATCCAGCCCCAGCAAGCGTCGCAACAGAACCCACACCCTCGTTTGTCCTACAGCCTCGATGGTATCGAGGATCCCACGTTCCTTTTCAACGCCCCCGAGTCCGAGTCCGAGTCGTCCCCCGCTACCTTATACTTCTCGCCGAATCTGCCGCGCGGACCCCATACGCTGACCATACGTCTCGTCGCCGACGACAACGCGACGGCGACGCTCTCCGTATCTGGTGGGAACGTCGGTACGACTCCGCCGCAGGAATCCGCCGCCCCGCTCAGCCATCGCACCGTCATCATACTCGCCGCCACACTCGGCGGACTCGTCCTCCTCCTCCTCTTCCTCCTCACGTTGTTCCTATTCATCCGCCGGAAGCGGCACCACCGCTGTGCGTCCTGTACGTCAACTCCGCCTGCCTCACTTGACTTGACTGACCTTCTTCTCTGATTTCCAGCCCCCTACGCCCTCGGACCTCTGCAAGCCTCCCTCCCATCCTCAAAGGAGGCGTTCACGTCGCCCAAGTACAGCAACCACGGCCTCTCGTTCGCGCAGTCGACCGAGTCGGTGCACGTTATTGGGCTCGGGCTGCCGCCGCGCGCGCCCGTGCCACCGCTGCCTGCGTGCGAGCGCGCGCGAAGGTGTAAGAGGAAGGCGAGGGAGAAGGAGAGGGAGAGGGAGAAGGAGGAGGCGCGCGCGAAGCCGACGACGTGAGCGTGATTGTATCGTGCGGAACGGACGGTGACGCCGCGTGCGAGTCTTGCTGCGTATCTACACACTTATCTTGCTGGCGTCGACGCAGCCCCTTCGCTGTCTTGACACCGGTGCTGATCCTCATGCGCCCTGCCCTTTTACCTACAGCTTACTCATCCTTGCGAGTCGCACCCATCGCCACGGACGGACGATCCTGTCTTTACTGCACCGCACTTCTCAGTTACCCTGCACCGCGAGCATACCCACACATACCAACCCCCACGCATTTTTGGCTGCGCTCACTGCTTGACTGCATAGTCATACCAGTTACCTATAGCTACGTACGGGCTGGCCGATTTAGCCTTGCCTTGCCTGCTTACATACATACCTTACTTGAAACTCTCTACTTTAATTTTAGAACCAAGTTTAAGTGGCATCCGTGCGCCTTACGTTACCCGTGACGCACGGTCACAGTCATCATAGTTAGTCTCATAGACTCTAAGTAACGGTTTAACTTATAGTAAGTAACCTCGAATCATCGTTGATTAAGTACTTCATAAATGAGCCGGGTTCTCGAGATTCCTTCTCGCGCGCCAATGATCAA
The DNA here is from genome assembly GCA_013387415.1 of Panellus pusillus. Classification (NCBI taxonomy): domain Eukaryota; kingdom Fungi; phylum Basidiomycota; class Agaricomycetes; order Agaricales; family Mycenaceae; genus Panellus; species Panellus pusillus. The sequence goes on along the minus strand of QVIE01000822.1, from coordinate 19,887 downwards.
TTTAATATGTGTAGCTCGGACATGAAAGCCAAGCGATCCAACAACAGCAGAACATTTCCTAAAAGGGACTTCGGCGGTGCGTGTTACTTGCGTTTAAACCGCCGTGTGACCCTTCTAAATTGAGTAATTTCATAGTAACACAGTGTGAAACAATGCGCTCGGCAGATCAATCAATGTTGCCCGGCAGATCAATCAATGCCGGCTCGCATGTTTTGTGTACAAGTCCGCAGCGCAGCGACTGAGAGTAATGGAGATGGATACAAATCTACATATTCTGCATATTGTAATACATGGCTTGCGGGTAGACAAAATGGCCGTATGTAGGCTGGGGAGCATACTGTACTGGATTAGGCTGTGAATGATAAAATTTCGGAGGAGGGATAACAGGCGGGGGTCGAGGCACAGACACGGGAAGCAGGAGAGCTTCTTGGGACGCCGTTGGGGAAGGGGGAACAGTGTAAGGGCAGCGAGAGCAGCCACAGCATCTGATTGTTGCTTGACGAAGCGCTCGTGGGCGGTACGACTGCGCTGTGCGAAGCGCGCGATGTCCATAGATACAATTGCCTCGATGTCAGAGTCGGCGAGGCCGGGGGCAGGTGCAAGGGAAGGAGGGTTCAACAAGCGGGAGGGCGTAGGGATAGTCGCAGGCGATAATGACGGCGGGGGTGTACGCTGCATCTGCGACAGCGAACGCAGTCCATCTTGCACATGCGGCGGCCACAGCTGAAATGCTCCCTGATAAATTGAAAACCACGGGCAGCGCAGATGGCGCCAGCAGTGGTGATGGGCTCAGCGGGGTGGCGAGTGTGTTGTCGAGTGCGAGTCGAGATCTCGCCAGCGGGGAAGTAATGAAAAAAGTTACATTTGTCGTCAATCGTAAACATGGCGAGTACTTATGGCGAGAGCAAAGGAGGATGAGGTTGGGCGGGCAGAGGTTGGGCGGGCAGAGGGATGGGGGTAAAGGGAAAGGTGTCGCTATGCAGGCCATAACAGACGGCGGCATTGAAGTCAGTGCCGTGCGGCAATCTTTCGGCAAATGACACATCGTGTCTGACTGATGAGATCAAATTCCCCGATCTAGAGGTGGAGCAACGGCGGAATTTCAAAAGTGGTGCGTGTTTGCACCAGTTGTGGCATCGGCGTGCACGTGATGGAAACGGATCATCGTCTCAGACTCCAATTTCAACGTTTTTCAACAGTCGACTGCAACCATCTCCGCGATTGCTCACTATCTGCGGCCGCAGTCACCACCTACGGCGTCCGGTCGCTACGTTCTACCTGTAGACTCTATCCGTGGAACGAAATCCAGAAGATGACTGGGGCCAACAGCCGCCGACTTCTTCAGATGTTCTTCTAAGTTCTCGCACCGGTATCTCGGTTTTTGCGGCTCAAGATAGCAAAGTTTTGCACCGCGAGCGCATCAGCTGACCTCGGGATGCTCTGTAAGTATCTTCGTTCACTGCGTCCGGACGGAAAATCGTCTAAAACTTTGTCTCCCTCTGTCCCGACGAAATCGATCTCTTGAACACCAGTCTCGTAGGCAACCGGGCTCAAAACGTCTTTCTTTAGCTGCCCAATAAGAATCGCAAGATATCTCTGATGAACGGTCCACCAATTTCTATCGTCAGCTGATGAGCATCAAGCATCTCTGTTATGCAAAGTTGGCTTCGCCGATCTTCGTACTTCTTAGTCAAGGACGCCGACGACTTACTGGTGAGTTCGCTGAGCATAGACAGTGTACACAAGCTCAAGCCCTTACAAAGCGGTGACTGGTCCGTCGCAGGTCGAACAATGCCGCGGCATCTTCGCCGACATGCAAATATCGGGATCTTGCTCTTCTCACTTCTTCAAGTTCTTGCGCAAGCCGCCCTCTCAGCCGCAGCCTTCCGCGGACTCCCTGGTCATGGGGACCCGCATCCTCACCCGCACTTGACTCCTTTGCTTGTCCAAACCACGCCGGAGCCCGAAGTGACTTCAACATCTGTGGTTGCTCTTCCACTTCCAACAGCTACGTTGGTGATGCCGGGCATATTTACGTTGCAAAATTCTGAGAGTACTATAGGACTGTTCTCAGCTTTACGCCAACACCAGCTTTGGAGACTCCGTCTGCTACCACCCAGTTGGCAAGCCAAGCTGCGGCTTCGACAGACGTTTCAAATTTGTCGGCCAATTCTGTTTCCCTTCCAGGATCCACTTCCGTGGCCGCCTCAAAGTATCTCGTGCAGACTTCCGCGTCCGTGTCAGGCGCATCACTCAGCATCGACGCCAGCACACCACAATCTACCTCCCCGCCAGATCCCGCGTCGAACGCGACCCTACTTTGCCCAGCACCTCCAGCTCGACGACACAAATCATCCGGTCGCATCTTCTGGTCGAGATCATCGTCCCTGTCGCTCTCGGCTTACTCGCTGCGGGCGCTATATTCGGATTTTATCGGCGACGCCGTCGGCGGCAGGAGGCCAAAGGGTGGGAGGGCAGCCGGCTGCCTGACCTGGACTCACCGGCCGGCATTTGGCCGTTTCGCCGCGGTCGCGGTGTGCCGACAACAGGGCGGGCGGCGGCGGCATATCATGATGCGGGAGGTGGAGACTGGAATCGGTCGGACGCACATCTACGAGCAGGAGACGGCGTGTTCGAGCAGGAAGGGCGCAGGACCAGCGTTACTTCCAGGAGTCTTGAGACTCCTGTCCAAGTTCCGAGCCCAGGAGCGCAGTTCGAAGACCAGGCTTGGGACCCTGATCCGACCATTGAAACTGGACGCGAACTTTTCACCAGTGCTTTCCATTCCGATTCTCCATCTCATGATGAACCGGCGCTCGCAGAATCACGCCCGGGAGCCGGAATAGAATTCGTGATTCTTTTCATGAGGGACCACGCGTTGTATAACTGACTAACTAATGTATGTCCATGCAGCAGCGAAGCTCATGTTGATCCCGAACTCCGCAATATTATTTTATGTATCAGTTTACCGGCTAAATCATTCGGGAAACCTATTCCGCCCAGTGTACCGTACGTTACGCTCGACGAGGAAGTAACGTGCAACGACTTTTTTTTGATCGGGAGAGGACGTCACCGTGATGCTTTTCATGATCAATTTCCGTACTTCTTGTTCCCGGCGTCCACTGCCTTCCCTGATGAACAACTTCAACTCTTGTGCGGCAAGCCATCTTCGATGTCCCCAGGGCCTCTACTCTCTGTCTAAAACAATCATCTTTCCTTGCCTCACTTACTCGGGTCGGCTCGGTCCTACGCTGTGGCAGGGAAGCGCCCAACTTGCAGATGATCGACACCCCGAAACTCGTATGTGTGTACTATGTATGGATCTGACTGATCATCATGCACTAGCTGTGATTTTATCTCAGGACTGTCGGGAATAACCATGGCCATTCATATATTCAGTGAAACGCACTAACCCCGCTTTCTCTCGACCAATTTCGGCCGTACTCCGGACCCTCGCTTTCTGGGCCGGCTAGCATGCTAGGACAGAGGCGCGCCCTCTATCCGCTTTCCCGGAAATTGCTCTCCGGCTCTTGCTCAGCCACGTCGCTCTTTCTGCTGTCTTGGGTATCGCTGCTGCCGAAAGGACTTCGAGTGGTGAATCTGCAAGCAAAGCACCCCAGAATGCGACGCGTACCGATGGAGAGGCGAGTGCTTCCACTAGCCACCCAGTCCATGTCCATTCGTCCTCCGTACACTCTCTCTCTAAGAACACTCTCAGGTAGGTGATTTCCTGTTCTTCTGCCACTATCCGCTCAAATTTCTGGCTCCTTGAGCTCAAGTCTCTCTTCAATAACTTCCATCCCGAGCACGTCAGTTTTCTCCGATACACTGGATAGTCCGCAGTCATCGAATACAAGCCTTGCCGACCCCGCATCCCTAGCTTTGAGTAGCTCTTCTGTCTCTGCGTCCCTTGCCGCTTTGACCAGCTCCTCATCGCTGCCCTCCGACCCTTCTCCCTCCCTGCTTCTCCCAACAACGCCGGGCCCACTACCTCCTACTATCTGAGTGATAACCCCGAATTAGCCTCCCCTTCAAATTCGTCTACCCCATCAACACACACCTCCGCAGCATTCGGTGCTGCCTCCAAGTCGAATCATCACACCGCGATCATCGCAGGTGTCGTCGTTCCCGTCGTCGTCATCCTCCTCGGCATAGGGGGCTTCGTCCTGTACAAGCGGGGGCGGCGCAGACGCGATCGACGCGCGTGGGAGCAGACGCACGAGGAGATAGCGGACGCCGTGCGAGAGGCGGGATCCCCTGTTCCCGGCGGCGGCGGTGCGAGTGGTAGTAGGGCGATGTCGCCGTGGACGTATGTGGAGCACCCACTGCGTCCCGGGACGAGCGTGGGGTTCGTGATGCACGAGCGTGATGGGAGCGCCGAGGACGCGACATCAGGGCACTTGAATGAAGACGATTCGCGATCGGCGGAGTCTGGCGTAGGGCTTTCGAAGACAGGGCGTTCGACGCCGTACTCGATGGGCTGGTAAGAAGTCGCGGCGCACCGTATATCCCACTTTCGACCGTGCAACCGCGCATTTGTATGTATCCAATATCTTTATGTCCTGTTTACAGGCACTGTACACATCCGTACGACTTGTAATCGATTTTGTAAGATACGAAAGTTCTGATATTTGGTTCTATTTATTGAAACTCTTCACCACCATCATCTGCTTCTGGTGCTTTCTCATCGTTGCTGCACTGACTTGATTTCAAAATCCTTGATTCTACGATTCGTCTGACAAAAGGATCCACAAAAAACTCGACTGACAGTCACTTCAAGCCTTACTGTTGGACCCTTCAAACGATTTGGACTGCAAAGAAATGTGGAGTCCAAACAGTGACGACCACACGGTGTATCTCTATCCAAGTAAATCATACCAGACTCTCTGCTGTCATCCCCGCAGATGTATCAACACACAAGTCTTCTGGACTACGCCTCACGAATGGAATCTAATGTGCCACGCAATTTCCGATGGCGCCGCAGTCCCAGCGAATACGACTCCCAGTCTCACTGCGTCGCAGTGTATAGGCAGTACTGTTCCTTTTAATGATACTTGCTCTTCGGCCTGCTGTTCACATCATTCGAGCTCGAGTTGCACCGCAATGTAGACTAAAACAGCAGTGTGCGGGTTCGAACATTCGCCACCGACGACCCGATACAATCTCGTGAGCTCTTCCACCAACGTGCTCCTTGGGATGCCGTTCACATCGTTTCAGATGTACGAATGCACCAGACCAAAACAGCGAGGCGCGTCACGGTATTCAAACACTCGCCACCTGTCCGGCCAACGACCCAGTGAAAAACCGTGGGCTCTGTTCCCTCCACAAATTAGCTCCTCAGCATGCCGTTCACATCGTTTCAGATGTACGTATGTAGACTCAAACAGAAGTCCGCGTGTGCACAGATGCGCCACCCGTCCGACCGATGACGCAGTACAAAGGCATTGTGGGATGGCATACTTCATAGCACCGGGGTCGACTCGAACAGGATAGTTTGTATGCCGTGTTTCCTCCAATGAACTCAGTATAAAAACCCCTCCTGCAGCACTCATCCACAACAACGAAACATGCACCCCAGCAAATTCACTTTTATCTTCCTTGTCCGCTTGCCCCCTCATGCTCCATTGTGTTCGATCTATTCTAATTACCTTTTCAGATGATTGCTGCCTCTAAGGCTCAGACGCCGACCGCGACGGTCCAGCTCACTGACCTGCTTACCGCTGTCATTTCCGCCATACCCGGACCAGATGGCACTGTCACTGTGAATTCTCTCAAAGGACAACCCACGACCGCGGGCCCCTTCGCTATGAATGTGGACGCTGGTCCTCTGACTCCCGCTACCCTCCCTGCGGTCGAGCTGTCGAACGGACAGGTCGAAATCATCGCCAACGACCTAGTAGTCCTCCTCGAGACCCTCCTTGGTTAGTAGAAGAATGTACTCAGTCGTAGGTGGGGAAACGACTGAGGTAAGTAGGTACCTTCGTACTAATATCGTATAATAGTAATACTTCATGTGTTCAAGTGTTAGGCTGTACCTGACTTGCATTTTCCGAAAGACAGACCCTATCTAACTTGGATGAGAGTAAACCAAAAACATCGTGCATACAACGCGGTCTCAAGAAGTTGAATGGTGTCATGACTCAACTTCAGCTCTCACGAAAGGCTGGGAGAGGCCCGGAGAGCTCATGGACAAATTATTAATATTCATCGCTGCTGGGTCTACTCCGAGTTCGTAATTTCAGAATTTCCTGGATAATACTCGGTGCCTGGTGCAGGAGAGGACTCAGGAGTTGGAGATCAAGCACTTAGAGGGATTTCAAGGTTGAACTTTCAGTTTGAGACTCAAAGTAGCAGCTTGACTTTAAGTAACCTGGATTCAATAGATTTACCCACATAGAACATTTACGCCGGCCAACCCGGGCCAACTTCCAAGTGTTGGCGGAGTTTCAATCGAGCAGCCGTTGGCTAAGCCGCACGGCCCGCATAATTACGTAAGAGTTGGCGGCAGTACTACTATACCAGGTCACTACCGAGGCAGTGCAGTAATACACGCGGAGCTGTCAAACGGCTATTCGGCACCAATCGGCATTGTTGATCGGTTGGATCCATTGCCGCTAATGGGATTCCAACGGAAATTGGTGGACTCCAGTGGGTGTTGAAGCATAAGCCACTGGTTTCAATGGCTTTCATTGATATTTTTGGGGTAGCAGCCCCAGTGGGAACCACTGGTTTCCTGATTTCGCTGAAATTGTATACACTTTGAAGCAAAGTGTTGTGCCTTGATCCCAGTGGAAACCACTGGAAACATTGGCTTCCACTGGCTCATGGGACTCGGAAGCATCACTCTCCGCCTCTTGGCTTCGGACACCGAGGCTCAAGCTGACACACCCTCCCAATTTCCTATAACACGGCTTGAGCGGCCCGCACTTGGCCGCATGCCCTTCAAGCTTCAAGATTGATTGGTAGCCTGCAAAAGCCAGTGAGCTTCAACGGCACACGACGAAAGCCAGTGGATATCAGTGCGCCCAAAATATAACGGCAACCCCGGCAACCTGCGGCAACCAGTGGCTTCCGTCGTCGATCACTGTGCAACAGTCACATCAACGTCACCCGGTGATCATCACTGGCCGCCAACAGCCACTGGTGTCCATTGGTGGCCGCCAGTGACTTTGCTAGTGATGGGTGTATTACTCAGGCAGTGGCCGGGGTCTGGATTTGCCGAGCAGCCTGCACTCGACAATCACGAAAATTCGAAAAAAAAACGGTATCCTCCTGCTCCTCCTTGCCCCCTCCACTGCCTGTGGCCTCAGAAATGCGAAATTAGCAACTCGACGCCACCTCTCTTCGTGCTACAGATGTGATTGATACCGTCGTTGCTGAGCGCTGATGCCTTCACTGCGCTAGTAGTTCGGGCGCGGATGCACATCCCGATACAAAGACTGCTTGCTGTGGTAATACAACAGTGCCGCCAGCGCCTCCAACCCCGCCTCTCATCTGTTACTATTAGCGTCCAAACCGTCTCCCGCCTCGCATTCGCCTTCGCAATGGGAAACACGATATCCGCCCTTGGTTACGCGCAACATTGTAAGAATAGCTGGGTCACAGATGTCCGCGTCCGGTCTTCGATGGGCAGATAGATGCCAGTTGGCGATGGAGGGGCTGTGGGGCCTTTAATCCTGTCTCTGCTGTCGCGGCTTCCATTGTCGACCTTTCCTTTGAGCTTCCCTAGGGTGCACTTGTCTTCTTCTCCGTGCAGTGCAACCTCTTTGTGCCTTGCCCTTGCGAGCGCGGTGTAGGTCGAGCATGCCGTTTCCTGGCTTGCAGGGTTTCGGTCTCTCCCCATCCGAATTTATCTACAATTATCGCTGCGCATTCGTCGTGAGTTGGCTGCAAACCTTCCGACACAGACAGTCGTGCTGAGCTTGGTGCGGTGTAGAGCGGTGGCAAGTTTTACTTCTGCACATACGTGAGTTGGATGCATGTTCTTTGACAGACGGGCCAAGTTCGATGCCGTGTAGAGAGTTCGCACCTTTTGTATCGGCATTTGAACAGGGTATTGAGCCGCCATGTCCACCACCTCCTCTATCTTTCCTTGGCCAATGTTCAAAAAGCACGGATCTCCCAACCAGCAGGCCCACGACAAGACAAAGGTGACTTCAACTACCTCGCCTGTGCTCAGATGTCTCTTCTACCACAGTGATCACACCCGGCAGTCCGATATCGAACTCAGCCGAGACTTTCACGACATCGTCCTCGTCCCAGTTGCTGTCGACGGCGGCGCCGCCTGGATCGCCAACAGCGCCGCCTGGATCGCCAACAGCGCCGCCTGGATCGCCAACAGCGCCGCCTGGATCGCCAACAGCGCCGCCTGGATCGCCGACAGCGCCGCCTGGATCGCCGACAGCGCCGCCTGGATCGCCAACAGCCGTGGTCACGATTACGAGCCACCCTTCACCAACGTTTCCAGCCACAGTATATTCTCGCACTGGGAACGCCGTCACCGGTATCGCCACCACATCCGGATCCTCTGTAGCCAGCAACGCGGAGAACGGTCCCGCCAGCGCCAGTGCCAGTGCCGTCACCCCCGGGCCCCGGCCAGCACACAAGCATCTCACACAAAACACAAAACAGCCGCCACGGTCGCCGCCGCCGTCCTCGCCCCCTTCGTCGTCGTCGTCCTCGCGGTCGCGGGCGTGCTGCTGTACAAGCGCTGGCGGCGCGCGCGCGACCGGCGCGAGTGGGAGCGCACGCACGAGGAGATCGCGGATGCCGTCGGGCGGGAGGTGGGGGATCGGAAGTTGGCGGGGCTGGCTTGATTAGGGTCGCCGCAGGAAAAAGGCGATAGCGATAATTTATGGAGGAGATATGAGGCCGCAACCGCTGGTCGGCGGGAAGTATACCCCATCTCCTGCACCTTCGTATCGAAGGCTCGGCGTGTTGTTGTTGAGCGGATGTCGTGGTAGCTGGTGTAGACTTTATAATGGACCAAGTTGTATAAATTAGACGGACCTGTAAGTTTCTTCTTTATTCTTGTCCACAGAGGACTCCCATATACTCGGCTTACGCTTTGCGTTCTCGTTCTTCCGTTTGGTTGCCCATCTCGGCTTTCAGAGACACACACTTAAGTCATTGTGCTGACGATATGTTGTACATTACCCACAATCCGCAAACAACAAACATTAGATACACGCAGTCCGAGATGCCCAAGTAAAACATCATCATGTAGCTTTGAAGGCCTGTCAGAACAGAGACCGTTCTCAGTTAGCCACGTTCGCATGCGACCAAAGTCAAAGCCAGGCCCGTCAACTGACCTTGACGATCTTCTCCGTCTCCATCCGCTTCCGCACGCTGCGCACCAGGCGCTGGATGTCCCGGGCTAAGAAGAGCGGGATCACGATAGCCATGATCGGGAGGGCGATCGCCCAGAATCTGCATGTGGCGCACGTAAGGGCGAGTGAGTGAACAGGAAAAGGAGAAGGAGAAGAAGGCGTAGAGAAGAAGGCGTACACGACGTCCGAATGGTGATCGTCCCTGATCGTCCACGCGAATTGGAAGTTCATGCCGAAGTACCTGCGCAAGCAACAAAGATGAGCAAGCAAGAACGCGTTGAGATGGAATTTAGGGTTGCGCGCGTACCCGGTTAGGAATGTGAGGGGGAGGAATATGACCGTCACGAGCATGAGGCGCCGCCTGTCGACAAGGTGTGAACAACCTCGAAGGAAGAAGAGAAGAAAGCACGGACATGACTTCGTTGAGCTCGTAGGACGACATCTAATCGCAACTTAGTTAATCAGCAACGAGCGTAGAGGATGCGCGCATACGCACATTGAACGTATAGTCCACCAGGTTCTGCCCGATGCCTGCGATCACTTCGAGCTGGTTCAGGACGTACTCCATGTGCTCGCTGACGTCCGCCTGCGAATGAGTAAGTTGGATTTAGGAGTTAGGCCTCTCGCAGCTCAACGACGAAGGCTTTGGCAGTGCAGATAGTACATACCAGGTAGACGTTCGCCCTGGGGCTCATGAACCCCTCCACCTTGCCTCCCCCCGCCCCCTCCCCGCCCACGGCCTCCGCGATCGCCTCCGCCCGATCCACATCGTACCGTCTCAGCCCGTATATGACCGTCTTGATCGGCCCCAGCGTGCGCCGGTGGAGGATAAGGTCCGCGGAGAGCACGTGCAGGTGCAGGACGGTGGCGATGTCGGTTTTGGTCATGATCGTCCGCTCGAAGTGCTGGATTTTCGCTTTGTAGGCGTCGACGACCTGCGGGGGGAGTGGGTGAGGACATGCTTAAAGACCGCGGAGCGCGTATACACTGACTTCGAGGGCTTTATCTGAGATGAGGCCGAGCAGGCTCTGGACTAGCATCGACGCATCCGCAGAGGTGCGCAGCGCGTGTCGTGCTGGCGCAGCCGGCTGGCGATGGGCTCCGTCATTTGAGACTGGGCGTCGCGTGTATAGTGATCACCGTTCCTGCATCGAGGCCACAGCCCTTAGTCAGTTGGCAAGCTCCAACGTGAAAGGGAGATGGGCAACCGTCACGAAGGAGGAAGATGAACATGGGGACGACGTTGACGTTCACTCGTTCGGCGCTTTTCAAAACACGAAGCGTCGCATCGTGGCCCTGCGTTGTGCATCGGCCTTGACGGCAGCGGTGTGCATCTTATATATTGCGACACGATATGCGAGTTGTTGTGCTCTTTACTTTGCAAGGCGGGCGAATCGGAGCCTGAGCGCGGAAGATCAGAGACCATTGGTTCTGCGAGCTTCAAAGAGTGGTCTGGTTCGTTGGTTTGGAGTTCGTGACAGAGGACACGGAGGAACAGATGTCGGGTGTAGTAATCAGCTTTGGACTCACCCGCGCACTGCTGTGAAATACATCTTCCAATGCGAGGGGTGCAAATCTGGTGAAGACGGCGGCGTGAGCGTGGGCAGGCTGTACAGAATGGCTGAGGGCTGAAAAGTTGCGCGTTACTCACCGTATGCCAGCGAAACAGCCTTCACCACGTCCCAGCTCAGCCCGCCTATATTTATCCAGCGCACCTTCACCCACGCTCCCGCTGGGCGCTTAGGGTGGGGCCAGGGCCACTCATGAGCCGTATGAATTCGGCATTATCCGCCATGCGCCGCACGCTGCTGCGCACGGCGGAGTAGTCGACCACCTCGATAACGCATTCCTCCTGGATCCAGCCGAACTCCGTGTCGGCGGTGGCGCGCCGGGGGTCGATGCCGGGCTCCGCGCCCGCTGCGCGGCCGCGGGCCAGGACGTTCGTGCCGCGGTTCAGCGCGATGATCTTGCGTACAGCGCGGCGGAAGCGGTCTCGTGGGTGGATCGAGGCTGGGAGAGCCGCCGAAACTGGACTTCTTGACCTGACAACAGCAGCAGCTCTTGACCGCGTAGACTCCTTCGTCCTGATTTTGCGCAGATTGAGCTTGTGGTCATGAGTCTGAGAAAGCTGGATAGGCGAGGAAGGGTTGTCCCCGACCTCGAGGTCGGGAGTCAGAGACCGCCCATCGGAGTCGCTGAAGCTGTTTTCTCGAGGCATGAGGAGCACGGCAAGGTTGCCTCGAGGCAATCTGGGAAAGCGCCAACTATCACCGCTGCCACGAGCTTAAGATACCTTGTACTTATTCTGGGATCGGGCGCTGCAACTTGTTGCAGTCTTCGAGTCATCATTACTGGCTGAACTTTTCCTGGTTCCTGCAAGGGCTGGGCCATCCACTGTGGACCATGGACTTGATGATGAAATTTGTGCAATTTACGAGTGCAGACGAGGTCTCGAAGTGAAGGCAGGAAATCAGCAGCTCACGTGTGTACTTACTCGATGATGATGATGTCAATGATGTATTCACATTTGTTACTGAGTAGCTAGACCAGAACCTGGTCTGTCTATGACATGTCGATTCTATCGACAGGTCATAGACAGGCTGGTCTCGAGCCTACTGAGTAGCCGAGGTAAGGCGAAGACAGCAGTACGAAGCTCGTAGGTACGAAGGTTGCAGAATGTGGGGCACGCAGACAAGATTTTTCTAATAAGAAGGGAAAGTAAAGAATTACACCGCGGTAAAGTCTAGGTTCGATGGTGCGCTATATGATGGGGTCCAACGTCCGATGCGACTTGTGTCGGAAAACCCGTGTTTAGGCTATAAGGCGCTGATAAGAGCCTTAAGGCACCTTAAGACCGTAAGCCGAAAGAAGCCCGATAAGGCGGCCATCAGATAGAAGAAAGGGTCATAAGACGGCTATCAGAGGACGGGGTTCGACTATAAGTGACGGACCACTGTTATAAGTCCCTTCCCCGGTTGATAAGGCGGCCGGGGCAGATCTGGCAGATCTTTCCATCACTGTCAGTATTCATTCGGCAGTGCCGAAACCAGTGCTTCGGCATAGCCCTCGGGTCATCGGCAGATCAGAGCCTGGTCATTGGGACATGACACTGACAGAGGGTCACTTCACTTGTTGATTGTGATTCACATTATCTACGATACATCATGATGCGTCAAAATGTACAAATGGTCGAGTGCGCGTTGATAGCGGCACCGGTGGTGAGGGCAAGCAGAAGACGTTCTGTAGATGTATTTCTCGTGCTCGAAATATGAGATTTTGTATGCCGGTACCCGGCTACAGGATGGGAGGGCTTGGTTAGATCTCAGTAGCGTGCCAGTGGTACCTAAGACAGTGTACAAACAACTACAACGATCAAAGGTGCATTGCACAGCCATCGGTTTTTTTGGGGGCTGCATCGGGAAAGAGGGGGGACAAGCCCCAACTATCAACTGTTTTGAAAGGCTGTGTCACACATCACGCTCTCCCAAGGAGACCGTGACATCGGACTTCATCGGATTCCGAGGTAGACAGTACAAACAACTACAACGATCAAAGGTGCATTGCACAGCCATCGTGTTTTTTGGGGGCTGCATCGGGAAAGAGGGGGGGCAAGCCCCCCAATAAAGACCCGCCGACTGTCTGAGGGGCGGACACCGACGTGGTCATTATAGGCGGTGGGAACATCAAGCTCTTGAGGAAATCGGACGTCTGCGGCAAAAAGCAATGAGTGAGACAAAAACACATGAACGGGTGGCGCACCTCGAATTGCCCAGGTCCACTCGGCAGGTAGTCGAATCCGCCCCGTCCGTTGCCCACGCCTAGGCGAGCGATGATGGGCAGTGAGCGCAGACAACGGAGGCGGCGTGCGGCGTTCGTCGCGATTGGCGGAGACGGGAGTCGAGGCGAGGGAGCTGAGTGCCGACGACGCTCGAAGCGGAGAATCCTCGTTTGAGGGCTAAGATCGTCGTCCATCTCGGCGCTCTTCGACGCGGAAGGGGTTGTTGTAGGAGTGGAGAACAGAGGTTGCGTCCTGTCCGTTCTGCGACAATCGACATCGATGCGGTGCCGTTCCTACCTCGATTTAAGAGACGCGTCGGCCTTCAATTGAGTTCCATACCTCCAAAGTGTCCGAATGGTTAAAGACCTCCGGGACTCCACACCACTGGTCCTTTGTAGTATGATACAGTTTCCTGCATCTCTCCAGTCAGACGAACCAAAGCCGACGCACGTGAACATACCGCTTCTGTTCCCACTTCTCTGCTCGCTCCCCGTCTGTAGCATCCCACTCGAGAATACCCAGAACAAAAGGCCACACCCGTTGTCTGAGCGTACCCTTGGAGTCGATCCCTCGCCTGAACACCTCCCTCTTCATATGCTCGAACCGTACAGTCGGCCGCCCATCCTCCGCAAACCAGCAACCCACGTCTTCTCGTCCACGGGATGCTCCGGATCCCGGGAACTTCGTGGTGTAGGCAAATTAGACGTAGAGTGCAGCAGCTCGAAAATGCCCAAGGACGAAGTTTCCTCAGCCAAACCCGCCGCAGACGACGGCAACGCCTGCGCCTCGCGCCGACGTGCCCGCTCCCCTTCTTCCGTTACGATCCGCGCCCACCGGGCGAGGTATACCCGCGCACTCTCAAACTCGCCAACACCGCTTTTATCAACCCAGCTGCCCCATTCCCATTCTCCGTTTGCATTGACCAAGCTCCGGACCGGATCTGGGAGGTGCGGGATGATGGGCTTCGCTAAGGGATGCGAGAGAATATTTTGCGCGGCATGCCGCGTGGCCCTCGTGATGTTAGAGAACGATTGTAAAAGAGCGGTGCGAGCCTGGGACGATGATTGGGCGTTGGAGGCCGGAGATGCGAGGGAACGGTGAAGAACGGATGAACGGTGAGAATACGGGTTTGGGGACAGGGTTATTGGCGGTGACGACAGGGGCCGTGGCCGTCGATGGGCAGGGATTGGGGAATGCGAGTTGGCGTAAGACGATTGGGCCAAGATGTCGTCGACTGCATCATCGGCGAAAAGCTGCGTCGAATGCGCCTCGATATCAGCACGAGAAGGATCTGAGTAAGAGTTGAGCGTTTTCCAAAATATTCCGGAAAGATGGAGCCACGAACCAACAAGGAAGAGCGAAGGCTGCAGGGTGGAGCGAAGTAAATGGCAGTACGACCGCAAACGCGCAAGAAGGTGCTCTCCGCCCCATGTACTGCTTGGCGGTGGACTTGCGACTGGCGAAGAAGCAGACGGCGGTGGGGGGTACGATGTAACGCCGCTCCTCTTCGTGACGGCAGGGGAAGGCAGTGTGAACGAGCGGCTTTCGTCATCGTGAAACTTTCATCGTTGTCGATACACGCACACACAACAATGCAGAGTGTACGCACATGAAGTGTGGGGAGCGTGTCGCCGTTTATCAGGTTGATACAACAGAACCATCTGTATGCTAATTAAGCGGATGCGAAGAACAGTCCAAATCACATACACCATGAGGAGAGCGTTGGCGCATGTACGATGAGAGAGTAGATGGACGTTAGCGGGACGGAGAACGCATAAGATTCTGGTCGCTGCGTCGGTAGATCAATCAGAATGACATCTTCCGCAGCTCGTGAGCGCAGTCCGACGCGATGTGTAGGTACCGACACGCACCATCATCTTCCTCGTCTAACGTGGAGCTCTCCTCCACTTTGTTGAACTTATCCCATTCCGTGGAGCCCTTTTCGTTGAGCAGCGTCTCTGGGATCCAGCCAGAAGATATGTGGGGTTTACAGCTTCCTGTAGCAAATGTCGGGATAGTGGAGACCAGCGATCGTGTGCACCTACGCGTTTAACGAGAGCCACAAACCCCGGGATGTTGTCTCTTGCATACGCGGTGGGGTTCACGTAGACCTTGGATTTGACATAGACCAAACGGTACTTGTCCTCTAGATTGAGATCCGTCATCGACGGCAAGAGGTGACCTCAGCACCTTCAGAACCCTCAGCACCTTCAGAACCCTCAGCACCTTCAGAACCCTCAGCACCTTCAGAACCCTCAGCACCTTCAGCACCCTCAGAACCCTCCTCAGCACCACCTTCACATGGACAGCTTCGTTTCTCAGGTGACGGAGACGGAACGGAAAAGCCTGATGCGCACCATGTAAGTGCGGCAATTTCAGGGCTGGTTCTGACGATTTTCAGAGTGCGAATCGAGAATCCGGGGGAACGCGCCGAAGCGATTTTCAATACCCGACTCTACAATCCGGAGTCCCCCGGCGTTGTATATACCCATGTACGCGCCAATCAGGCGGTCCTCGACGGCGCCCACAACATTTCGCCCGCCGTCGAGTTGGAATGGGTGGATATCAAAGCCGGGCGAACGAACAACGTACAGCGGCGCCGACGCGAATACGCGACGAATTGCGTCGGCGAAGACATCACATGGGCTTACTGCTATCGGACGCAGAAGCCGAAGTTGTTGGGTAAGTGGATTTCACCAATGCTAACGCTTTCGACGATGTATTTCACAGAGGCCTTGGTCCATCTTTCGCTGAGCCATGCGAAAGCCGCCCCGTACCCTTGCCGCGGTTGTGGGCAAGAACACTGCGAGCACTTTGTGCTCGAGCGCGCTGGCGGATTGGAGGGTGTGGCGGCTGTCATCGAATATTGGTTGGGGAGACTGGGGAACCTGCGACTCGTGAACCGTTGTATAATTGATTTTTTTTCTGATACACTAGCAGTTGGCCCGTGCTTCGCTACGGGAAAATCAAAGAGTGGCACTTTGTTGCACAAGATGAAATGGGCATTATCCTACAGAACCTGTGGAAATACAACGTTTAAATGTACGTGAATCTGTCCTCTGAGACGGCAAGAGCACTTGAACCCGGCTGCGAGAAGTTGCCCGAGAGAGTGCCACGTACAATTGACCTTGGGTAAAAACTGAGGTCCGCAGGTCCACACCGACGTATCGCACGGATTGGCCTTGTGCCTTATTAATTGACATCGCAAAGGCCAGCCGCACCGGGAATTGCAGACGGGAGAGAATAAAAGCAAAGTCGGTGGTGTTGCCCGAAGGGGTCATGGTGATCCGCGGAATGAACGCGAGTTCTCCGTTGTGTTCCCCACCGAGTATTTCAGCCTCAAGGACTCGGCCTGACATGCGGCGTACTACCAATCTTGTTCCATTGCATAGGCCGGAAGATGGAGCAAGATTGCGGAGAAGGATTATTGGGCACCCCGGTTTGAGAGTGAGTTCCCCGGAGCTAGGCCCGAAGCGTCGAGGGAGCGTAGGTACTCGTTGGGCAGGGCATCGTTAACGGGATTGTCGTCTGCACCTGCTTCAGTGGTTACCTTATCAGCACTGAGGAAGGTCTGAGGCTCTCCTGCCATACGATGTAGAACATCATCATTGATCCCATCCACATCGCCATTGCGGGCAGCGAGAATAGTGCGCTCTAGGAAGTACTGAGCAGGAGGTGTCGGACCATCGACTCCAGGGAAGATGAAGTCAATGAGACTGTCGGAGTTCTGAGTCACCATATCTTCGGGAAGCACAACACTGTCGTCGTCAGGATCATTGATACGTCCGCACCCGACGTCAAGTAGCCATTCCGCAAATTGAGAGTCTTCAGGCCCTGAGTCGAGGCGCATGTTTTGTGTGAGAGTCAAGACTTCTGTGTGCTCCCAGATGTAAGAGCGGAAAATAGAAGCGTCGAGGATCTCTTCCCGACTTCTTTTGGAATCACCGGAAGGATCTGTCGAGGATCGCCACCGAAAACCACAGTGATGCCCCCAAACAATCTGTCTGTTCCCAATATATCCCGCAGAGTTCGGTCCACCGCTTCGTGACAGTTCGGTGATGCATGGGTGCCTCATCCCAGATGATGAGTTTAGTCAGCCGCAGCATTGCTGCCCGCGAACTCTCCTTGGCAATCGCGCAAACGGATTCATTGGTGAGACCGTCAATGGGGATCTTGAATACCGAATGTGCAGTACGTCCACCGCGAAGAAGCAGTGCGGCGATGCCCGAGGAAGCCACGCACAGCACAAATAGAATACTCTCCGCGAAGTCGGTGAGCAACTGAGTTGTACACAAAGGTCTTTCCAGTTCCGCCGGCACCGCTGAGGAAGAAGACCTTGCCCAATTTGTCGTTAACGGACTCTAGCACCTTGTCGAAGCTATTTCGCTGGTCAGGGTTCATGCGCTCGTAGTTCTGATTTGCGTGGTCCGCTCCTCCGCTTGATTGTAGTCAAGCTGCCCACGATCAGTGGATTATCGACGGCCACAGTCCAGTCACGCCGCGGCGGAGGCATTTCAAAAATCAGCACAGACATCGGCCTCCCTCCCGAGAATCCGGTCCATGAGGAAAAGACCGTAATCGTAGACGTCTTCGACAGATGGGTTTTCAAACCCACGGCGTCGGAGGGCATGGTCCAAATCATCGCAGATGTGTGCACGGAAGTCTTCCCAGAGCTTCAATGGCTCGTTCGGGTTGCAAAACAGCAGAAGAGTGACAAAAAGTCTCCGTAAGCGGTTTCCGGTCTGCATTTCAGCCGCTTCCGCCAGGCATAGCCTCCACTCGCCGTCATCCTGGAGTAGCCCCCTAGCCAGGCAAGCTTGACGGTAAGAGTCATAGCGTACACCTGGAATCGGATGGACTCAGTCAGCACATGATTGACTAATCGGATTTAGACTTGAAAACGGACGTACCTTGGTACCAGTAGAGATCTTCGTGGGAGCGAGGTCCCTTGACCACACAGAGAAGGGTACGAAGATAAAATCGTTCTCCGCCTGCAGGGGAGACGAAATACATCCGGCCCAATGCCCAACCGCGACGCCGGACGGCCCAGCGTTTATCTTTGGTCACCCAAACGAAGAATTGTGGAATTCCTGATATGTATGTTTTCGCGCCTCCTCCCCGAGACCGTGTTCGTCGCTGTTCGCCGCGAAGAATCCCGCAAGTTGACTGACATCGGATGAATTCTGGTCCAGCACGTGCTCCGGGTCATCGGTGGATCGAAGGTGACCAGATGCTGACCCGCAAGATGAACGGGAAGACGGACGACGTTAGGGATCTGTGCGTGCATGTCAAACTCGAATATTCGCCAAGCTGCCTCGGATGGGCAATGTGTCGTCCATCAATGTGAGACTTGATCTCATCGCGCTCAATCTCTAGAGTTGCCCGGTCACCGCCCTTGTGGATATACTTGAAAGGGTACTTCAATGACTGTACGGTCACAGCGCATTCGACATTGATGTGACAGTCGAATGTGGCAGAGAGATATGGGAATAGGGAACGATCAAGAGTTATCGACCATGTGTCTGCCGACTTGGAACGATCGGCCATCTCGTGGACGGTCGTAAAGAGGATACCCGTTGGTGTCCATCGATGTCCCGACTGGAATGGTTTGGGGAAGTACTTCGTGCATTTTCCCTTCTCCATGCAGGGAGCATAGCGATTATACACTCGCACGGACCATGTACCATGCACCGCTTCACTGTTTCGAAGAGAAGAGGCTGGGTCTCGGATCGGGCCATTTTGCAGAGATGACGGCGTCAATGTCGTCGGGGTTTCGAAGTTTGAAGCGGTCTTGAAGGAACACCAGAAGATGCATATGGGGCAACCCCCGCTTTTGGAATTCAATCGTATACACGTAGGCCACACATTCCCCAAAGATTCCTTTGTTGTAGATTTCGTCGATGATGCGCTTCTTTTTGAGTTGGAAGACACGTGCTACCAGCTCTGGACGATCATACGCAGTCTGACCTGGTAATAGAGCACGGGTAATCTCGGGCCAGAGTGGATTCGCTGTGACGGTGATGAAGAGATCCAACTGGAAGGGTTGAGACGGTGCCTAGCGAAGACCAATGAGATACGACAGACCTTGCGGTAGTATCGCGCTATTGCCATTGCATCTTGGTATCGCTGTTGCATATGACGCGGGCCACCGATGTAAGAAGACGGCAGGATGTAGCGCCTGCCCAACTCATTCAAATCGACATTATCGTCCCCGTTCTGTACAGCGTCCTCGAGCCGGCGTAGAGGGACGCTCGAATGTTGCCTTGATGCTGGCGAAACCAATTCAGCCGGTTTTGATCGACAGATGCATAGGCGTCGACAGATATTGCTGGAAAAGACGTCCCCCACGTAGAATTGTGGAGAACTCATCTTGACCGCACAGACCTTCTGAACGCATAGTACATTATCTGTGTGAGCCTCCGCGGGTAGGGTTTATCCGGCTCATTGAGCCGAAGTTCGGGATGCCAGCCATGCTCTCCGCGGGGAAAGAGGAGGACATAATATAGGGGGGAGTATGCTGATGAAGATCGGAGATGCGAAGCAGAGGGGACTCACCTGCAGGGGCACGATGGCGGAGGACTATGTCTCGGCCGTTTGGGGAGCCTCGCCTGGAAGGATAGCGGCGACCTCCTCCACCGATGGCAGATTATAGCGGCGATGATCTGTGCCAGCCATGGCTCGCAGGCGGATAGAAGCATCTGGAACATCACCCATCTGCTCCAAGATTTCGTGCACATGTTTGTAGACCGCTGCATATCGATGATTGGCGGTAAGAAGAGT
>QVIE01000821.1:0-19163 GCA_013387415.1 Panellus pusillus | reverse complement strand
GGAGACTCCGAGAGTCATAGCCGTACGAATCATCTTTGGTGCATGATTGATCCATCCATAACTGTAGGGACCACCTCGATAGAACAGCCGCACAGAAATCTGGACCCCATTTCCCAAGTCCCCGCCATCAGCTAGAACTGAAGCGTTCTCGCAGGAGTTGAAGATTAAAACGAATGCACATTATCCATGAGCTGCAGTCAGAGTACATAGGCGCGTCATGCCATGCCGTAGACTGGGACCCATAAGAGAAAGAATTATCAAAGCAACCTGCTGTATCGTACACGTCGTACTCGTACTCTCCGGATGGCCAGAAAACTCCGGGAGGATCGGTATTAGATGATGATGAGGAGATAGATACGAATTAAACGCGTCCGGCCATCGAACGCCAGTGGCCAACGGTGGGTATAAGCAGGGGCGTACGATGTGTCCGTCTCTGCTACGGTGGGAGCGTACGGGCCGGGTGAAACGTACTTGATGATCGACGGCTGTGGACCATGGCCCGAGAATCGTGGTGCGCAGTGCGAGAGCAGAGCTGTGCCCAACCGAGTTCGGAAATTCAGGCGGCAGTGTGCTCTACCTGTAGTGCGGGCGAGTAAAACACCGGCGGCGAGTCGGTAGCAGCACTGATACGGAAAACACGTAGATTACAGCACGAATGGATCGGTCGGTGGGAAGCGGGGATGCAGGAACCGCGTCAAACGAGACATGCGTGCGTAGAATATCTTGTTCAATTATGCACCGGGATAAATCTATATAAGATGTGATGCTGGTTGTCAGAGGTGGAACGGATATTATTTGATTAATGAACTCGACTTACCGGCAGTGCGACATAATTGTCCCCAGAAGTCAGGAATTAATGAAGTGCTGTATGTGTGCTGCGGTGTGCCGACGAGCGACGAAGAGACGTAAGCGAGCTCTGTGAGCTCCGAGTGCACGACAACGCCGTCAATAAGAACTCGAAAGTGGGAATAGTGTAATGAGGTGGAAATCTTCCGGGGTGTTATAAACGCGAGTAGAGGTTTGTGTTTTTCCATGTCCGAGGGATATTCCAAGGATATGAAGCGTTGATTATGGCGTGAATAATCGGCATAAGGAGGGGGAAAAGAGGAGCTGAAAGAGAGTTGGCAGAACGAAGATGGGGCAACAAGTTGGATGGTGACAAATGTTCTGGGAGGAGTCGTCGACGGCGGAAGGAACACGAAGCTTTTCGGGGGGCTAAGGATAGTATCCGAAGCCGGAGAAATGGGGGACGAGGCTGTCGAAGACGAGTCCAAGCCAATAGTAGAGAGCGAAAAGTCAGATGGTGTGTCGCCTTCTGGTGTATATTCGCGACGCGAGATCAAGTTGAGAACTGATAGATAAGAAATGTTAAATTACTGGGAGCTCAATTGAATCGTTTCCTACCCCTCGTGTCCTTGCAGGTATCCCGCAATTGTTGCAGTCGACTGCTCACCTGCTTCGCCGTCCTGCGCGTACCGGTCATGGCGAAAATGTAGTCAGAGATGTACTGATTCCGTTTCGGAAAGCGGCGAAGCAACCGTGTATCGCGTAAGTAGCTCGGTGGGCGGTACTTCTCGAGCGCTACGCCGTGTAAGATCATTGAAAAATCGTGTTCGATGCGGATGACATACCCTCCACCAGCGCACGTTCGAGTACAGGGGGCCAGATCCCGCCTTTCCGCTGTGTCGCCTTCTTGTTATAAGTCCTTCGGCATGATGTTGAGGGTGTCGAAACAGCCACAGAGGTCGAAGGAGAGGACATCGGATGGGCATGAATTGGTCTAAGACGAAGAACCAAAGATCTCTCAGAATAAAAACCACGGGCCATCCGCGCTTATGGCAACAAGAGGGGCGCCATTGAATTACTTTGTGTGCAATGCATCGCTCACGGCATCTCCGATGCTGCAGTCCGGTCAGTGCTGTCGGCATTTTGGATCCGCTTTGACTGTTCCTATAAGGAGAAGTGGGAGGCCTTTTCTTTTTTGGTCTTGGTATCGGTAAGATCCCTTGTATTCTCAGAGCGGTGCCTGCAGATCCAGGCCTGGATCTGCTTTCTGTGTTTGATCATTCGCAGATCCTGAGTTTCGAACCCGCCCCGAAACCTGCGTTGCCGAGGACCTACGAGCACAGTGGAACTGGAACCGAAGACAGCTTGTATTGGAGGAATTCGATAATTGAGCAGTTAAGAACACAGAGAACGGCATCTTGAAAACAGCTGAGGAAACCATCGAATGAGGGAACGGAGGTCGGGTCTCGGAAGTAAACCAATTACGGCTATTTGCAGAATATCGGCTGTATTTGGCAAGTGGCTCGTGACAAATCTGTAAAATTCTGACCTTCACCATAATAAAGCATGAACCCAGCTCCTGGAGCGGAGGACACCTCTACAGACGACGGCGCGGCTTCTCAGACAACGGAGGATGATCCCCAGGTCCCAGAACTCCTGCACCTGTTCTAGGCCTTCCGCACCCACTGTCGCCCCTTCTATAGCTACTAGCCGAGAGAAAACCGAACTACCAGCTAAGACATACAATACGGGGCCACACCATGTCAATTTCTGCTGTCAAGTTTAGTCCAGACGGTAGTTTGCTCGCGTCTTGTGGTCTGTGCTGCGCTTCGATACGCCCTCTCTGTGCGCTCTTAACTTTGTCCTGTCTTGTCAGGCGCGGAAAAAATGGTCAAGATCTGGTCTCCATTCACAGGTGAACTCATAAGAAATCTGAACGGACATACGCAAGGCTTGTCGGACATCGCGTGGTCTTCCGACAGCGTCTATCTCGCGTCTGCATCCGACGACACCACAATCCGAATATGGGATGTCGACACAGTATGTCTGCAATCCGATCACTACTGAATCGCGATATACTTACTGAACGCGACGAGGGTTTGACACACAAACACCTCAAGGGGCATTCCAAGTGGGTCTTCTGTCTCAACTACAACACTGCCTCCAATCTCCTCGTGTCTGGTGGGTGCGATGGCGATGTGAGGATATGGAATACAGCCAAAGGTGAGTCCGTATATTTCGCATACATTCGCCTCCTGTGTCGATTGCCTCTCAGGCAAGTGTATGAAGACGCTGCAAGCCCATATGGACTATGTCACGGCCGTAAATTTCAATAGAGACGCCACCTTGATAGTCTCTTGTTCCCTAGATGGCCTCATGTATGTGGACCTCTATTTGTGCCAGTGCCACATTCATCCCCGCCCTCACAACCGCACCAGCCGGATTTGGGACACAAGCGATGGACAATGTCTCAAGACCCTAGCCGAGACGCAAACAGCTATTTGGTGAGTGCATAAATCATCAATCTCATTTGTTGGGTCTAATCGCCCACCGCAGTCAACACGTCCAATTTTCACCAAACTCAAAATATATCCTTTCCACTGCCCACGACAGTGCCATCCGCCTTTGGGACTACCAACCACGCGCTGCCTCAAAACCTACACCGGCCACGTCAACTCCAAATATTGCATCTCGGCATGCTTCAGCGTCACGGGTGGCAAGTGGATAGTCGCCGGGAGCGAAGATCACAAGACGTACATATGGGATCTGCAGACACGCGAGATTGTTCAAGTACTTCAAGGCCATACAGGCGCGTACGCGTCCTGAACACATTATTTCCTCGTGTTGAATCAATCACTTCCTCCAGATGTGGTGGTCGCAGTCGCGGTTCGTCCTTCTGGCTCAAATCTGGAGCAGTGCTCATTGAGTTGTTCGTTAGACCCACCCTTCTCAGAATATGATAGCAACGGGGTCGATAGACTCGGATCTCACCATACGCATATGGGCGGATCGCGGACCTGAGTCCTAGCTTTACTATGATCATGCCTGTATCTTATTTGTATGGATAGCTGCACATTGCAATTTACAGAAAAGCGTGAAGGAATAAGAAGATTGACGGACAACGAAAACGATATGGATACAAATATGGAATGCACGGAGGAAACGGATGCAAAGGCGGGCCTCCATCACTTGACGGGTTCGGCATGTAATAAGTCTATATGAGAAACAAGGTAGTAAGTCGCCGTCCCCTTACGTGAGCGTACGAGCAGACGAACGTACCCTTAGCAACCTCCTTATCAGCGTCGGTAAGCCCCGAATCGTGAGCTTCGAGGAACGCGTCGACCTATGCGAGAGGTTAGATCGTTCTCGCTTTTAGAATGGAAAGCCTAGAGCACAGACCTCATCCATGACCTGGTCGTCGTTCCCCCTCCGTCTAAATCCTCGTCGCTCTCATCCTCGTCGTCCTTCGCATCGTCGATAGCGAACGGCGTTCGCTCCATGAACGACGCGATGTTGGCAGCCTGCAACATCGGATGGGGCGTGTACGTGCTGTTGCTCGATGGCAGAGATCCCTTCCCGGGCCCGACGTTCACGTCGACGCTCAGCGTTGATGAAGTCGATGTCGACGCTGCGATCGTCTTGGTGCTCTCCGCGGAGAGGCTCGACTTGGAAGCGGAATGCCTCATCGAGGGGTGAGTAGCGATTCGCGCATCTTGGGCTCTTCCAGCTTCGTGTATCTCCCAATTGAAGGTCGGTGCACCACCTATGTACGAATTGTCAGCGGAAAGAAGACGGGAGGTGATAGAGATACACGCCTGGTGCTTCCCAATGGTCTTTCCAATCTCATCAGTGAACATATTAAACATCTTCTTGTTATTATCCGTTGCGATGGTTGACCAGATGTCACCAAGAAGCCCGCTACTCGATACGGGTAGCTCCATCTCGGGTAGGGGCTCCAGCCGGAAGGACACAGACAAGTCCGTCTCAAAGAAGGATTCAAGAACCTCGTCTGCCAACACGACCATGCGGAATCTGCGGTAAGGGAGTGCGATGAGCATAGCCATGCAACAAGGAAAGGAAGACGTACGTGGCGAGATTGAGATAAGGTTGGTTGGTGGGCGCACTCGGGGGCGTCTCCCCACCTTGCTCATTTATGGTCGCCTCTCCTTCCGGCTCCGGCTGCAGCGCGTCCCCGTACTCGAACGCGTTCGTCATAAATCGACTGACTGCCCCTAAATATGCATCCCCCACTTCATATCTGAAGATAAACTGGAAAAGAAAGGCATAAGCATATAGAGAGGGGTGAATGAGGGACACTCACTAAGAATGTCTCCGACAGTGTCAGCACTTCGTCCTTGGTGAGAAACCCGTCCTTGTTTTTGTCGTGCAGATTGAAGAACCATTCTATGTTCTCCATCAGGTCGTTGAATATGACACCGTCGAGCCCTGATATCAAATCCTGCACAAGATAGTAAGCTCGTGGCGTGCGTAGATATAAATCAACCCAGCAGCGCACCTGAAATGAGAGCGCGCCCCGACACGATGTGTCCCAAAAGAAAAACAGCCGGTCAATAAACTCATGCTCCGCAATTTCCCTATCGACCCGCCGCTGCGAACGCGAAACTCAGTGGAACCCCAAAGGAATGCAACAGAGATACAAACAGACCTGGAACCCATTCGACACGATTCGCTCATCCCTCGCCCAGGTGGCAATCTCGCTGAGGAAGAACTGAACGTCTTCAGTCCAATGCGCGTCTCAGGTTTCTCCTCTGCCCCGTGCCCACTTCCCCGGTGGGTACAAGCGCAGGCGCCGCGGGCTGCTGCAATTCCGGCGGCGGCGGAACGATACACATGGCCTTGTAAAGCGCATCATAGATGAGCCCCGCCTGCTCTTTGCTGAACCGACCCAGGCTCTTAAGGTTGCGGATCGCCGAGCGCTTGGAGAAGGACTCGATGCTATGGATAATCTCAGAGCGGAAGCGCCGGCGCTCGGACTGGATCATCTCGTCGGTGATGATGGAGAACTCTCGGAACGACACCAGGAGGAGTTCCTGGAAGCGTGTTATAGCTCGCGCACGGGGATCGGGGGAGTTGGGTGGGCGGAATCGCCAAGGGATGCAAAGTAATCACGCATGAGGCTGTGGGCACAGATAAAAAAAAGTAGGGAATTAGAAGGGCAAGACGACGCGCACTTCAGGAAACCGCCATCGTCTTGAATTTGTAGAAGCTTCTCCCCGTTGATCTTGAGGATCGCTAGAAGATGATAAGACAGGACTTTCAGCAAAGAACGGGAAGCTAACCGAGCCTTCCAAACGTTGAGTCAGTATGGTTTGGATGAAAGTTAAGCTACTCACCCCACTTGGAATAGCACTTTAGGACCCATGCAGAAGAAACAGTCTACTATCCGAAACGCAAAGATCATGGGCATGCTGTTGATGTACCTATCCGCAACGTATAAGCAGAAAGGATCAGGACGCAAAGGAAACGAGACTCACAGACTCAAGAACCAGGGCAGGGATGCGACCGACAGCTGCACGTCAACTTCTTGGAAGTGGTCGTGTATGATCGGCAGACACCGTTGCACGAGGGCTTCGAATACGCGCTGGTCAAGAAGCGTTCCGTGCATGGAGGGACTAGACCATGGTCAAGATAAGGAACGAAGCGATATGGGCTAGACGCACGCATAGTACCCAGGGAGAAGCCGGTCGCAAAGTACCTCAAGCAGCCAGAAGGCCTGTTCCTCCGACATATATCTGCACAGGGCACGCGTCCCGTCCCGTTAGCAGAGCGAGAGACATCTTCGCACACTACACCCACATGAGAATAGCGGCGGCGAGGATGTTCATCGCCTGACAATACCCAAGCTCAGGGTTCTTGAACGAGTAAGCTTGGAGCACACGCCGCAGCGCGTTGATACCCTCCTCCGACTGGTACCCTACATACTCAGGAAGACTGCGGTGCAGGTCCTTCTCGATGTCCTCCGTACTCGTCGTCGTGCGACCCTTATTCTTCTCGAGCAGTTCCTCGTAAAAGCCTGGGTTCGAGAAGCGCAGGTAGATCGAGCCGGAAAGAGTCTCCCACATCTCGCCACGCAGGCGATTCGGGAGGCCGACTTGAACTAGCCGCGTGCATTGCGGGTAACGAAGAAGCGTAAGATTACGCCCATGGACTGTGGGCGCATGTTCAAGCTATCGGGGCAGTTTTGCATTGGAGAGTAGGCCCCACCTCGAAGATATTGCGTCCAGAGTTTGATTTTGGACGCTTCGCGCAGCCTGCCAGATAAGTGAGATAAAACGCCGCTTTCAGAGGCAAAAATCACACTCACTTTTTCGGATCTCCCGGAAACTTGAACTTGAGCCCGAGACCACCGTAATACGTCGACTCGCGCGGCGCAGCGTCTTCCTTCTCCTCGCTGATCAAGCTGCCGTCCTCGCGCTCGTTGTCAGCGACGGTCGAAGTTGTCGATATGAGTGCCTCGGAGTAGCAGGTCTTGACGAAACCCTTGACAGCGCGCATCTGACCGCGCTGCAGCTCAATTTTGAGAGCATCGCGGAGGAGAGAGCAGAACAGATCCGCGGTGGGTCTGAGGGATGTCAATTGGATAATCTGGAGATGGGTGTTAGCAATAGTCCAAGCTGTTCTGAATGGAAGAAAAGCAAATTTTGTGCTGCGTGAGCGAACGGAGCTGATCGCGAATATTCACGACCGCTTTACGCGTCCCTGACCCTTCTCGGGTTTCCCCCACTGAAACCCCAAAGCATTCGTAAGTACGAATACTCACGATCTTAGCGCCATGCCACGTCGAAAGACTAAGGGCATAAATGCCCGCGCGCGCATTTAGCCGCTCCACGCGCCGGATCGTGGACAGTGGGATCGTGAAGCGCACAGATTTGCGATCGAGCGACGCAAACGCCAGGTAGGGCGCCATAATATAGAGCTTTCCGGCCTGAAGGTATCCCCATGAGCTACGTTGCAGCAGACGCGAAATGGATAGCGACTCACATAAGAGTCCTCCTCGCCTTGAACACCCAGACTGAGTACAGCATTTATATCCATCCTCTCGACCTCCTGCGTGGCGGGTATCTTCTCGTTGGCGCCATCACCGGCCGAGGTCGGGAGAGAGTCCGGGACGGAGAAGAAGATCTGCGTGAGCTGCTCCTTGGTGGGCTCCTTGAAGTTCCGCAGCGCGGTGGAAATGGTGGACATCCCTCAGAACGAGCTTCCTGGCGAATCTAAACAGCGGCCAGTCGGACTAGCGGGTACTTATGATCGGCAGGCGCAGCGAGAAGCCTTGGAGCACAGCCCCACCGATTTCAAACACGAGCATATTTTCGTTTACTCCATAAAAATACCCAGCAGGAATACAGAAAAGTATGGTAGCTACAGCAGAACGAAAGCAATACAATCCAAGAGATGTTCTAATCAAATGCGCCCTCGAGCGCGTCAAACCACCGCCTAGAAAATCAAAGATCAGCAACGTGAATGCACTGGCAAGATATTGTTCAAGCGACATACCGCGCCGGCGGTCTATCGATCTGCAGGCAGAGAGTCATTTTAGCACAAACCAACAATCAACTAGATTCCTACACACCCTATATCGTACATTCTCGCCCTCAGGTCCCTCCCGAATGATGGTAATCCTGTTCCAGTCTTGCCGCGCTTCATTGTGCCCACAATGGTCGAGCTGGCGGAGATTCGGGCACGTCTGCACGAGCTGCATGATGACCCCGTGCATGCGCTGCATGTTGAGTGTCACCGCCGCCCAGAGACCCTGCCCGCGGAACACTTCCAGCTTTTTGAAGCGTGGGAGAAGGTTCAGCCAGTCGTCCTGGAAAGCGCACATGAAAACTCAAGGCGATAACGGTGAGACGAGCACGAACCAGACTGAAGTGGCCGTACCGCGACGGCATAGAGAGCCATGTCAGATCAGGGAAGAGCTCCGCGAGCTCATGCAACGCATGCAGCTCACCAAACGCATGCAGCTTCACCTTGCGCACGCTCCCACCCTGCAGATTCCTCAGCTCGACCAGCGTGCCCGGGTCGAGCTGATAGATGTCAAGACACTCTATCAATGGACACTCGAGCATACCGACGACCTGGATGTTGGTGCGGAGCCGCTGGAGCGCGGGAAGCGTCCGCGGCGATATGTAGACGGGACCGAGGGGAAGCCAGGAGAGGTCCTCGAGGGTGGGGTGGTCGTCGAGGAACCGCACAAAGCTCGGGTCGATGGAGCGGAGCCCGCCGGATTGTAGGAACAGACTGAGTTTTTTTAGGTGAGGGAACTTGCCATCAGCGAGGACGGAGACTTCCATCGGCATTTCAATGTACTATTCATCATGAGTGTGGTGTAGAGATGGTGGATAAGCAGCATACTTCAAGACCAGGCGATCGGGTGAGCAGGCGTTTTAAGTGAATCGCATTGGCTGGCTTTATCCAGGCATCTCCGCGCAAGCATATCGACGTCAGGTTGGAGAAAGACCACAGCTATAAAACGAGTTAAAAGGGCCGCTTTGCAAAATGGGCATCACATACAGGATACCGTACGCTATCTGGATCATACGGCAGACCGGGTGCATGGCTACCGAACAAGCCGGAAAGCCCAAGATGTCGGAGGGTCTTCTTCCTCGCCAGCACCGCAAGAACGGCATTCTCGTGCGCGGGCTCAGCCGTTGGCAGTGCCGGCAGCTTCACCTCCCAAGACCACGTGAACGTATGCAGCTGGCGCATATGCCCTAGCGCGGTGCATACGTTGCGGATACGATTCTCCTCGATGAGATGAACCGCCTTCTGGTCAGTGATTGAGTCTATGAGCGTCTTGGGCACCCGATCTGACGCAGTCTTGTTCGTGCGCTCGCAGATGTGCACCTCGCGAATATTGCGCGTGAGATCGGCGCGCCTTGCGAGGTGCGCCCACATCGCCGGGAGGAGATGCCGCGTGCGTATGACACGGTACTCGGTGTGCCTTGGTATGACGAGGGTGCTGCTTGCCCGACATACGAGTGCTAGAGATACGAGATCCGCGTGCTCGAGGACGGAGATAATCTCATCAAGCAGCTCTTGCGGGAGACGGAGGAAGCCCGGACATCTGAACGGATGGCGCTGGGTCGATATGGGCATGCAAATGAGCCCCCAGCGCTGGACTGGGGGGATATGAACGACTGGGGTATCCTGGTTGAGAACAAAGTCGCCATCACTGTTTGTTTCCCGATTCAGTCTTCCTTTGTTCCTTGTCCGCGTGACAAGCGCGTGACTCGCCCACGCTGCAGGAAACTTTATTGGCGGCCAGACATTGTACTCACTCTGATGTCCCCGCGTCATGAAGAGATGGCAGTTAATGTCAAGTTCAGTCGGGTCTTTTGCAGCCGTCTTTTTTTCTGTCGAGTCGTAGTTGTCCGTGGAGCTTTGAGTCAACTAGATATCAGGTTCGTACAGGAACTTGAGAGAAATCGAAGGGTCCATCAGAAAGTAAGTACGAATTTCAGGGAAATGAATGTTCAATGAGAGAAAAGCGGGAAGGAAACCGCTCCCGATAAGTCAGATAAAATGAACGGATTTAATTCGTTCACCAGGCCCGGGCCCCGATAACGAAGGAATGTCCAAGTGACGTTCACTAGCCTTGTGGAACATCACCATGGCTGCACCTGCGGACAGGAAGGACAGCCTGGAACAGCATGAGAAAAAAATAGCGGCAAGAACTCGTACGAGAACACGTAGGTCAAGAGATATGAAGACTGCGCGAGGTGAGCCCCGAAGTGCATCCATTAATATTTGAGCGAGCTTGGAAACAAACGACGGTGCATTGGGCAATGGAATGAAAGATGGCACCGGCCGCTGTCATGAGGGACAGGCAAGGCAAGACAGCGGTGGCGATAAGTAGTATGCACGACGGCGCGATCACGAGAGATACCAAATATGTGCAACTACAAGGAGCGCGGACGCGTCAAAGTGAGGTAGATATCACCCACGTCATGAATTCCTCACCTTGCAGCTGTATGCAGTTTTCCTGAACGTTCAGAACGACGTCCCCGCTCTGGAAAGCTATCCTAGCCTCAAAATATTGCTAGGGGGCAGGTTTGCCGGAACAGGGTGATACACTGGGGCCCTGGTGTGGAGGTGGTGGTGGGAACCTGCAGCTACTTGCATGGCATGAGAGGGAGACCGGCACGCAATACTTGGATAACTTCAGCCTCTCAAGTCGTGGTCTCGATGGCCTGAGCGGCTTCTCGCTGCATTTCTGGCATGTGCGCAACTTGGAGTGCACCTTGCCATACTCGAAGAAAGTCGGAAAGGAATCGTTATGACGCGTCCATCATGGTTAGCGGACGAGTGCACTTGAGGAGACTTGGGGGCACAGTGACCTGGCTAAGGCTGAGTAAGCAGACTTAAGTTGATGCACTTGATCCGCTGATGGTATCGTCATTGATCGGATGACCCTTCTTCCGCATCTACTCCAGTCTTTCCTGTCAATTCCAACTACCCCGCAGATTGCCGATAATCGTTTAGAATGATCCATCGGTCTCGTGTCGTGTCTGCACCATGGCAAGACTTTCACGCGTCGAAGACCGCCCTACCCCAGAGGAAGTTTACAATTGGAAGGTCTACGCAAATGCCATTATCGCGACCTGGGCAGCTGTTATGTTCGTTTTTTGCCAACCTTTTTCTCAAGGTCGGTTTCCAAATCTGACTTGTTCTTTTAGGATTGGGTGAGTCCCTTCGAATATCTCTTCTCGCCCCTCCAACTGTCTTTGGCCAGATATGACGCGGCTTTCATCGGTGAGTTTTCAATTGCCTGGATCCTGTGCATTCCCCTCAATGTCCTCCAAGGTACTTCCGTCAGCTTAGCAAGCTTCAAGCAGGAGTTTGGCCTCATAACTAAAACGACCTCTCAATTCAACTTCATCTCTGCCAACATCGTCTCCGTCTTTCAGGCAGGGTGCGGATATTTCTTGCAGCGTATTGGCTCCCAGACTCGGACTCATCCGATAGTATGCAGATGTTTCTTTGGGTCGTTTCTTGGCTACCTCCTCGGCTACTTCCTGGGACGAAAACACGGGCTGCTGATTTCCAGCGCCATATTCATTCTCGGCGCTGGCCTGCAATGCGGCGCCAACTCCTCCACCGGTCTAGGCATCATGTACGCAGGGCGCATCATTGTCGGCTCGGGATTGGCATTGCCTCAAATTTGGCGGTATGTACATCACATTACTTCGAGGTAATTGTCAAATACACTGATCTTGCAGCCTATATATGTCGCGGAAATTGCGCCCCCAGCTATTCGTGGTCGCTTGATTGGCATGTACGAATTTTGCTGGCAAGTGGGTGGTGTCGTCGGTACCGGAGCCCTCCATGGACATTTTCCTCATCTCAACCAGTGCAGGCTTCTGGATCAACTACGGCGTGACGCAACACATACCTGCAAGCCACAAGCAATGGTTCATCGCATTTGCGGTCCAACTGGTCGTAGGTCTCCAACCCCCTCTCTGACCACAAAGCGCTCACCTCATGTAGCCCGGTTGCCTCCTCTTCATCGGCTCTCTCTTCATGATCGAGTCCCCTCGCTGGCTCGTCTCGCGCGACCGGAATGCCACCGCCCTTACGAATCTTGCGCAGCTGCGGAACCTCCCCGCGGACGCACCATACGTGCTAGAGGAGTACGCCGAGATTGAGACAGCGATCGCGCACGAGCGAAGTCTCGCGGGCGCGGGATTCTTCGGGCCTATGCTCACGGTGTTCAGGAGCAAGACTCTCGTATATCGCCTCTTGCTCGGTTCGAGTCTCTTCATATGGCAAAACTCCACAGGTATCAATGCGATCAATTATTACTCGTCAGAGTCCTTTTTTGCTGCTCAGAAACAGTTTGCTAAGGCTCAGATTCCCATCTAGGCCGACTATTTTCAAATCTATCGGTGTGACGGGGACCAGCACGAGTCTTCTGACGACGGGTGTCTATGGCATCAGTAAGCAACTCCGTCAATGCTCAGTACCAGATACTAAACACCCCCGTAGTCAAGTTAATCGGTGCGCTCGTCTGGTTGCTCTACTTGGTCGACACGTACGGCCGGCGCGGCGTCCTCCTCGCGGGCTCCCTCGGCGGCGCAATCTCGATGTACTACATCGGCGCATACATTGCCGTCTCAAGCCCACTTTGCACCCGCCGACGAGCATCGGTTCCGGGGGCAGGAGTGCCAGTACGTTCACCTTTCCCTTCCTCCGTGCATATAGCTCAATCTCTCTCCCAAGTTGCCTTCTTCTATATCTGGACGATCTTCTACTCCCCTACCTGGAACGGCACTCCCTGGGTTGTAGGCGCGGAGATGTTCCCGCAGCACGTGCGGACGTTCACGCAAGCGTGCCAGGCTGCCTCCAATTGGTTCTGGGGGTTCATCATCACAAGATTTACGCCGCAGATGTTCACGTCCATGGGGTACGGTGTATACATCTTTTTTGCGACGCTCATGATTCTGAGTATGCCGTTCGTTTACGTGCGTTCTCTTTCTTTGCGGAAAAGATGTGTAAATTAATACAGGCTTGCATTCTATAGTTTATACTACCTGAGACGAAGCAGGTCCCACTGGAGCGCATGGAAGAACTCTTTGCGCCCGGCATGAAGCCGTGGAAGGCGCACGCCATTGTTATGGAGCGCATGCATGAGTCGCGGGGGTGCAAAACGAAGAGGAGTCGTTTGAGCGGAAAAGAGATGTAGAAGAGATTGATCTGAAGGAAAGCGTATAACCTCGCCTTCTAGGCACTTACGAAACGGACGACTATTCTTCCTATTTGATTCGAATCCATTTCTGAGATGGAGAAATACACAGTCATGTCCTAAGGACGGAACTTCAGAACTTCAGCCGATGGGCTCCGGTGTGGTACGAGTAAATGTGTAGCACCCAGTGCATTCTTCAGAACAGAGATGTCAGATTCTGCGCTACGACTGCCACAGAGGATTCTGAAATGAACCTACAAAGTTGTAAATTCGAGTGGCATCGAGCAGAGTTCAGCTTTGCTTACCTTCGCGTGCATCTTCGCCTTCTCGTTCCTGCATTCCTACCTGCCTCTAGGTTCCTTTCCGAGTGAGTTAAGAACATAGTCAGTACTGATCCTTATATCTTTATTTTGGCTGAACCGAATCAACCTTCCTCCGGACTTTAACTTGCGAACTACGGCTACTACTCATAGCAGCGCCCCTGTTGCGTGCGCCTACTCGAAAAGCTTTACTTTATTTTCGGTCGCTGAGTAGCCTGAAACGACTGAAAGTCTGGAAGCAGACCGGCTGACTCGAAATGAACGCGCCCGAACGTAAAATAACCGCTTTCTAGGCCAGAAGTCGAAGACGCCACAGATTCGGTCCTTCGGATTTCGATAACAGATATTTAAATTCCTTGCGTCGTCGCGGCTCTTGTCCCCGCCTCTTCCACGATGGCGGCAAAAACATGGTACAACGCAGTGCTCGCTGGATTCCGAAGACTGCGCGACGATATCAAGGATCGTGGTGCTGCCGGCGACAAAATCGAAAGTCTTGAAAGCCTGATGTCTTTTGGCATGGGATCCTCTCCCAACGGCGTAACCGTTTCCCACTTGATGTGCGGAAACACGACCAATACGACAAAATCTTGTCTTCCCCAGGCTTGATCGCTTGCGACAAGGCAGGACGATTTCCCCGCTGTGCTTGATTTCGACAGACATACTGATGCGATCCTCAGTGTCATCTCGTTAAGGTGAGTTTTGTGCTCTCACTGTTTCCCTTCGTTCACGAGTCATCATCAGTATTGCTCCGAGAAGTGTAGGACTCACCACCGGTCAAAGCACCGCTCGCGTTGCATGCATCCGTACCTGAGCGCGACTTGGCAGCCTTCATGGGTCCTCGAATGCCGAGACCCTACGTTCCTCTACGCATCGAATGTTTTGACGCTTTATCGTCCAACGGTTGATTTTTGGGGCGACTTGCCGAGCATAGATTGCCTCCACCTCTCAACGAACGAGGAGACAGATTATCTCAAACCGTTGGGCGACTTGAAGCTATGCTTTGCAGGCAAGTAATGTTAGTTCTTCCACGTAGCAGTCAGCACTGACTATGGGCCATAGCCTCCGGGGACCTTCGCAATCTTATCCGCACCATAAACAGTCTGCCAGCAGACTATACCGGGTACTGCGATTCGCTGTTGAACGAGACGAACCCCGTTCTCGTCAATCGCAATCTCGTCATTCTTTTCGTTCTTTTGAGCTCGGGTCCTTCACTAGAGGTAATAGATAAGTATACCTACACAACGCACCGTTAACCAGGCGAATGCTTAGGAAGCAGCAGAGCTCGCAACGCACCTGATGTATTCTGCAGCCCTTCCTGGAGGAGGAGCAGAATATGTTCAACGCTGTATCACGTTCATATATAAGTCTGCCGGAGAACACGACGCAGATCTCTCGTTCCAGCGCTGTCTCGACACCAGAGGCGAAGGCAAGGTGTATTCGGTCCAGCCTTCCACAGGAATCAAACGACTGCTAGAGATGTCGCGCTCGACTTATACTCTCAGTAGCGCGCTCAAAAGCATGCAAGATACGACGCTGGCCCCAGACCGATTAGACTCTAACGAAAAGTATTTCTCGAGTCTCAGGCCTTCGCATCGCATGTCTTTCCAGCGCTTCCGCGAGACCGGAATCCTGGCGCCTTTCTCCATGAACACCGTCGGTTTCACGCAGCCCAACAGGTGAATGGTTTGACTTGTTGACATACGGAATGCCTGACCGAGTGAAGATTCCTCTTTTCTCCGCAAGGGACATGGATGGTCCCGGAAGACGCAAACCCTCTATTTGGGTGGGACGTCTCCCGTGTACAGAACTCTGGTATCAAGCATGGAACCACTCCCGAGGATATCATGGGCTGTCTATTTTTCCACGTCAAGGACGAGCTTCGAGAGTTCGCGAAGCGCGTCAAGGATGGAAGAATTGACATCCATGTTACTTCATTCGATGCTGGCATCCTCGCCAAGGGGATCGCTATTGGTGCTCTTCCGGCGTTCGAGGACGCTAGCTTTGACCGCATCGTAACGTCGAACTTGGCGGATTCTGTAGGTTTGCGGACGTGTCTTACCGATTGGGGCCCTCTTCTTAACAGAAGTAACGAGTTTGCGAGTATTCTGATGCAGACAAAAACCTGGGACAGGCCGCACGGGACTACACAGTGGGGCCCATATGCAATAGAGCGCTTGATGGAGAAGTGTAACCAGATACCCCGTTTAGTACGAGCATTCGCTTTCTCCTTCAACCAGTTTTACGACCTCAGCTGTCCTGCAGGAGATGAAAATCCAGTCGTTTTTCGCGCAGGGTCTGAGATCGCCGGCCCTGTTCAGGATCTTCGACTCTCTCGATGCGTTCTCGGACAATGAGGACGTATTCCAGGAACACTTGAGGGATCAAGACGTCGATGATTCCGCCGCCGCGCTCGGTCTCCGACTGCGCGCCACGAACAGGATCCATTCCAAAGTAATCTTCAGGTCCGCATTGCCGCACAGCTCTCAAAGCAGTCAACAGAGACTCGGGATCCCACTGCACGCCCCGGATGGCAAAAACTTCCCGATCTTTCTTCGAACGAATTTTATGATCTTTGTGAGTGCTGCCGCCAATCACAGCGTCGACACTGTTCAGGATCGAAAAAAAACAGTCACGATTGGAGGTGCCAATCTGCCGGCACGGTTTCTTGAATTCGAAGCTATGGGGTCGATGTCGAATTGGATGGATGAATTTTGAGTTGCATCTATTTCTGAAATGCAAGAAATGTACAAATATGGACGGTATTGGAGTATGAGCGTGAGGTTCAAGTGGTCAGGAATGGAAGCATCCGTCTCTAGGGTGGTTTCGTGGTCGGTATATCACCGGGGATACAGCTGGTGAACCGGCGGCGATGATACAGAAGTGGGAGCGCGTTTTCCTCCACGACTCCCTCCATCGTCTCCACACGTGTGAATTGCGCTATAAAGAGCTGCGACGCTTGTGTCCCAGGAGGTCTAGCCTCGGGTGTATCGACGTGGCGCTGCTGGAGAAAGCGGAGATCGTGGAGAGGGATACCCTGCGAAACCAATTTGCACGAAATCGCACCCAAGGACCCGCGGATGATGGGAAGACCGTCCGTACTGAGAAAATATGGAGTCGTGGAGAATGGATGTGGATGCAGGTCGGGGCGCGAGAACCTCGTTGCAATAGCCGCCTGCTTTGCCGACAAGATATTGATGACCATGTCCGCGGTAGAGTCTGGTCCCAACGAGTTGAGGGTGGATGCCATCCGGGAAGGTATTCGCAAGGCAAAGGTCACTAATGGCACAGGTTCCATTGCGATGGACGTGAAAGAAGACAAGGTCGCGCCGTGATACACGGGCTCATGGGACGTGTGTCCCTGTTCTGGTGGCATGAACGACGTGACGACGGAAACAGGTTGGGCCGTCTCCCTGAGAAGGGCGCGTAGTTTTTCCGTTGCGCGGTGGCTGAACGCCGCACTCGCCGAACATGAGCGGATGAACTGAATGGCTCGTGACAAGTTTGGCATGAAAATCATGCGTCGGTGTCGTGGAATAAAATATAGCTAGATTATTACAAGCTCTACAGTAGTACATCCCTGGTTTATTTCAGCTTGGCGAACATGTTCCTCGACAATTCTAATGTGGCGATCTCAGCCTCCAGAGTTTTCCGCTGTCGTAGGCATCAGTCGATCGACATCAAAGTCGACGCAAGAAAACACTGACCCTTTCCGAGTTCCCAAGCCGCACATTCTCAGGGACGGTGGTCTCATAGTCAGGCTGGGACTCTGCTTTGATCAGCTTCTGCAGGCCCAGCTGAACAACCTCCAGTTTCTTGTCGCATTTGGCAATCTCGACATCAAGATCTACCTGTCCCTGAGGATTGCAATGTCAGTACGAGTGAGATGTCTTCGGATACCAGCACTTACTCGGACAAGAGCATGGACGGCAATGGTGGGTGTGACCACCGTGCCGCCACAGCCCTCGGGAATATTTTTCAAATCCCGCACGACCTTCGCACTCTTGCAGCCCTTGGTGAGGGTAACCAAAGTAGAAAGCTGCGACTCGAAAAGCGCCGCCTCCTCGTCTGTTTGGACATGCAAGAAGACTGAGAAGCAGCGATCAGATGTAGCAAAACCATCGTGATAAGTACTTACACTGGATGTCATTTTGCAGATTATAAGACGCAGCCAATGATCGCCCAGTCTTCAGAGCAGAGAAGACGAGATTGAACTTCTGGTCGGCGGACTCGAAGACGTGATCTTTGTCCTGTAAAAGCG
Source organism: Panellus pusillus (assembly GCA_013387415.1). Classification (NCBI taxonomy): domain Eukaryota; kingdom Fungi; phylum Basidiomycota; class Agaricomycetes; order Agaricales; family Mycenaceae; genus Panellus; species Panellus pusillus. The sequence goes on along the minus strand of QVIE01000821.1, from coordinate 1,096 downwards.
CTCAGACGCTTGCTTGACTACGATACGAGAGAAAGCGTACAAGAACAGGGAAGCTCGACACCATGATCGATGGCGTCGGGTCATTGGGTCGGCGGGGCAAACGCTGCCACAGCTCCTCCGTTACAAACGGCATGAAGGGGTGTAACAGCCGCAGCCCATGGTCGAGACACGTATATAACGTTTGCTGGGCCGACTTGCGCATGGCAATCGGGGCCGCCTCGTCGGTCATTGGTTTCATGACCTCCTGCAAAGCGACTGTGAGAGTTGTCAAGATAAGTTGGAAGGAGACGCACAATATAGACATCGCAAAGCTCGTACAGCCAGAAGTTGTACGCAGCTGTCGTTGCGAGCATGAAATTCCGGTCCGCAAGATGCGTGTTGATCTCTGCTGCCGCCGTATTCAGCTTGTGCAGAATCCACTGCTCGACGAGACTCTCGTTCCCAGTGGGCTGGATCTCCCGTCAGTACCGTCGGACTAATTGATGAGTTGGCGCACCTTAGAAGACGTTTCAGGAACAAACGACTCGTCCAGCTTGAGCATAGCAAACTTAGTGGCGTTGAATATCTTGTTGCAGAATTTTCGGTATCCTTCGACACGCAGAATCTCGAGATTGATGTCTCGTCCTGAGCTGAATGAGTTGGCGAATCCCGAGAGGACAGGGAACAATGCGCACCGCCTGCTGAATAAGCACAAAGAGCAAACCGCAAGGCGTCCGCGCCGCACTGAGGAATGCCCTTGGGGAAATCCTTCTTCTGGCCAGCGGTGGCCTTGACGATTTCCTTCTCGTCCAGATTACCGTCTTTGAGCTTCTCATGCAGAACTTCCAGAGGAACACCCTCGATAACGTCGATGGGATCAATGACGTTGCCTAGAGATTTGCTCATTTTACGGCCATGGGCGTCTCGTATCATCGCGTGACAAAGGACTTCGTGGAACGGAACTTTGCCAGTGAGGTGGATACCCAACAACACCATGCGCGCTACCCAGAAGAAGATGATGTCCCAGCCGGTTTCTAACAGGGATGCGGGAAGAATGTCTTGAAATCGGGCGTTGTCTAAGGAGACCGGTTAGGTTTCGTACACAACAGTAGCAACA
>QVIE01000824.1:17500-18904 GCA_013387415.1 Panellus pusillus | reverse complement strand
AGATACGTGTTGCGCGCGGCGCGAAATCTTGACGCATCGAGGTTAGAACGGCATAGGAAACAGCTGCAGATGGATTATAACCATCGCATTCTTGCGGAGAAATCTCAGAAGACCGCCGACGCAGCAGCAAAAGCAACCGAAAATCAGCAGCGGCTGGATGCGACTGTCTTGATCTCTTGCGTCGAAGACATAGACAGACCCGGGATGACCAGAGACAGACTTCAAGATCAGCTTGAAAAGCTACGGTCGATGTGGAACACGAAGACGAAGGAACAGATTGCGATTCCAAAGATATCACATGTGCCCCGCCTTGCAGACAAGCAGCACGCGCTGGTGAACACGTTCTAAGTCCATTTGAAGCTTCATTTGGGCAGAGGCAGGGTTCTTCGGCCGCTCAGAGTTCAGAGAACTTCGTGCGGGAGCACTACGACACGGATGATGAGGATTTCGGTGAATGTGAGGATGATACGGCTGTATTTTAATAGTAATTCATTAATTACTGATAATCTGCAATACGTACTTGCTTTTATAATGGTTTCCGGGGCTGCTCAAAGCGTGGATCGTGTGGAACAAGGGAGGAATTGTCGAGACCACGAATTTCCCGGTTAACTTTAGTTACCGGATTTGACATCAGACCATCATGATCTGGTCGGTGCCCACCACCATTATGCAGTATAGGAAATATGAGGTGAAAGAGCGATCAAAGTAGTGCGAAAGAGTGGCAGCAAGACGATATTGAGATGAGGAGAGAGGTCGATGTTAGAACAGGCAGCAAAGAGGACTGGAGTCAACAGTGAGAACCCTTGTATTAAGTGCGAAAATGCGAATAGACTACTTGCCTGGAGTCAACAGTGAGAACTGGGGACCCAGGCTGATAGCTAGCTACCTATATACTGTATGTAACAAAAGGAATCACAAAAGCGGAATACAATAAGGAATACAATAAGAAGATAAGCAGATAAGAAGATAAGAGCTGTATTGAGAATGATCTTCCCATGTCAGGATGAGTATCAGGATGACTATCAGATGAATACCAGTGAACGGTCACATGATAGAGCACGACACGCCACGGTCACATGACCACAACGCGTCACGTCGCGTCACAGCAAGACAAGAATGGAACATGTCCAAATCCAATCTCCAACAGTCGATTGTGTCCAGTTCGGTTTCCTTTATACAAGAACTTTGTTAGTAGTGTCAAAAAATAAAAACGAATACATATTTTCATGAAGAAAGATGTTCGCTCAATGTTGGGAATGTGTTGAAAGATATCAAAACATATTTCAATGATGGCTGTTCCAAATTGGGATATTAGCTAAACCTAGGTATGGACCTTTGACTTTGACCTTGTCATTGTATGTTCGTACCATTGATTGAGACATTCTTGCCCAATACTTTGACATA
>QVIE01000824.1:0-12500 GCA_013387415.1 Panellus pusillus | reverse complement strand
TCAGCGACCGTGGACATCACGACACACTGCACAGACGTTAGTCCGTACCTTCAATATATGCAGCGCCTGCGTACAGGGGTCGCAGGGATCGACCATGCCGGCTCCTCGTACCCATTCCTCGCCCACACGACTTGTCTTCTTGCGTCCCTCCTATCGGGCATGTCGTGCCTACCCTCGGCTTCAACGCCACGCGCTGCATATGAGATAATTCAGAGCGGGTGCAAACCGAAGCAAAGTTGTCCATACAGCTTTCGAGCAAATGAATGGCGACGGATGCTTTCAATCATGAACATCTCTACAGCAGCTCACAGCAGCAGTACAGCAGCTTTATCGGGCTGCTGACAAATCAATCCTCCTTCCTCCATCCTCTTTCGTGCTTTCTTTGCTCAGCTCAGTTCACCCCTGCACGCCCGCCGTAACCCCCACCCACTCGCCGCGATGAGCGCCAGCGCCAGCGTCGGCGCCCCGACCCAAATTGCCCACGCCATCGAGCAGATCCAGAACCGCGGCGCCTCCTCCGTGCCCGCGATCGACTTTACGCAGCACACGCTCGAGGACGGGACGTCTGTCAGCACGCAGGAGCGCGTTATTAAGGACGTGAGTTTGGTTTTTGGTTTGGAGGGGAGGGGAGGAGGAGGGCAGCGTAAGCGCTGAGACGAGCGCCGGGCTTGCGCAGATCACCGCCCGCCCGCGTCTCCAGGGCGGTTACATATTCCAGCCGTATTCTCCTGCGCCGGCGATCGCCCGACCCTGGATATCCGTGCTCCCTTTGCTGACCTGACCCATTAATGCAGGTGCAAGCGCCCTCAGCCTCGATCCCTTCCGCAACCCAATTCTTCTCCGCCGCCGACCCCGCCAAGCCCGACATCGCGTTCCTCAAAAACCACTTCTACCGCGAAGGGCGGCTGAGCGAGGAGCAGGCGCTGTACATACTGGAAAAAGGCACAGAGGTCCTCAGGAGGGAGCCCAACGTGCTGAACGTCGATGCGCCTATCACCGGTGCGTAAATCAAAATAACCTGTCTGGCTGATTCAGGCGTGCTCACCGGCTTGTGTCCAGTGTGTGGCGATATCCACGGCCAATACGTCCGTCCCGCCCTGCCTCGATTTTCAGATGCCAGCTGATCTCGGCTACATAATATAGTATGACCTCATGAAATTGTTCGAAGTCGGCGGCAGCCCCGCCGATACGCGGTACCTCTTCCTCGGCGACTACGTCGATCGGGGTATTTCAGCATCGAGGTACTTTTCTTTTGCACCATTTTCTGTCCCATACTCATCGCACGGCCCGCTCGTTCATTTAGTGCGTATTATACCTCTGGTCGCTCAAGATCTGGTTTCCCGACACGCTGTTCCTGCTGCGCGGGAACCACGAGTGCCGGCATTTGACAGATTATTTTACGTTCAAGCTCGAATGTCCGTCGCGCGCGCGCTCTTCTTGGCTGTGCTGGACTTTTCGTCGCTGACGGGATGTGCAGGCAAGCATAAGTACTCGGAGCGGATATATGACGCGTGCATGGAATCGTTCTGTGCGCTGCCACTCGCGGCCATCATGAACAAGCAGTTCCTGTGCATCCATGGCGGGCTGTCGCCGGAGCTTAATACGCTGGACGACATCCGGGCGGTGCGCTGCGGTTTTCTTTTTTTTCTGTATCATTGCTTTCTTACGTACTTTTCACAGCTCGATCGCTTCCGTGAGCCACCAACTCAAGGGCTTATGTGCGACATCCTCTGGGCAGACCCCGTAGAGGACTTCGGCACGGAGAAGACGTCGGACAGCTTCGTGCACAACCACGTCCGCGGGTGCTCGTATTTCTTCACGTGCTTTGCATCTCTTGTTTATACGCGCTCGTGCTGAATGAAACGCCGTAGGTATCAAGCAGCCTGCCAATTCCTCGAACGGAATAACCTCTTATCGATCATCCGCGCGCACGAAGCACAGGACGCTGGGTGCGTCTGCGCGCATAGCCTTTTCACCTGCTATTTCTGACTCACGCTTTTGCCGCCGCAGATATCGGATGTACCGCAAAACCAAGACGACGGGCTTCCCGTCCGTCATGACGATCTTCTCCGCCCCGAACTACCTCGATGTGTACAACAACAAAGCCGCGGTGCTCAAGTACGAAAGCAACGTCATGAACATCCGGCAGTTCAATTGCACGCCACATCCGTACTGGCTGCCGAATTTTATGGACGTGTTCACGTGGAGTTTGCCGTTCGTTGGAGAGAAGAGTAAGTTTCCTTGTATCTGATGAGACGTTTACTGACGCAGGCATATGGATAGTCACGGACATGCTTGTCGCAGTCCTGAACACCTGTACGAAGGAGGAGCTGGAGGAGGAGGATATGGCGATAATTTCCTCGCCCACGTCGCCATCTTCCATCACCTCGGAGGATTCCATCGAGCGGAGGAAGGTCATCAAGAACAAAATCATGGCGGTGGGGCGGATGGCGAGGGTGTTCGCTTTGCTTCGGTGCGTGCGGCGGGGTTTCCAAAAATCCGTCTACGGCTTATGACGAAAATAATGACAGGGAGGAATCTGAGAAGGTGTCGGAGCTCAAGAGCGTCTCTGGCTCCAATAAGCTTCCTTATGGCACGCTGGCCTCTGGGTCGGAGGGTATCAAGGCTGCGATTAATGGGTTCGAGGATGCGTGCGTGCTTCTTTTCCCTCCCTAGAAGGAGTCAGTCATTCAGCCTGAATTGCGCAGACGCAAATCCGACATCGAGAACGAGCGGCTTCCTCCGGAGCTGTTCGACGCCGAGTCGGAGGAGGGGCGCGCGATCATCAACTCGACGTCGTCCTCCGCATCGGCGCCCTCGACGCCCGCCGAGCAGAGCTTCGACGCGTCGGCCGAGGCCGTCAACGCCGCCAAACTCGAAGCGGCGTTGAACGGCTCTTCTCGCTCTGCGCCGCCGCAGCCGCAGCCGCCCCGCCGCTCTCGCTCAACACCAACACATCGGCAGCGGGGTGTCCTCTGTGGGGTCGCCGGGCGCGGGGAGCATGAGCCCCACGTCGCCGGTGACGCCCGGGACGGCGGCGTTCCGGCGCGGGCACGGGCGGCAGGCGAGTCTGGGGACGACGATGACGAGCCCGAGCACGCGGAGGAGGAGCATCGAGAGCACGATGAGTCTGATTCAGGGGGTGTGGGATGGGCAGGCGCCACCGGAGGACAGCATTGCTGAGGAGCCCCGGCGATGTGGAAGGGCTTGCGGGCCGTTTGGCGGGGAGCAGTGTTAATGGGGCGAGGGCGGAGGCGAATGGAGCGGCGTAGCGGTAGCTGCGTGCGATGTTGTGGCGTTGGACGCTTGCCTTCCCTCCATCTCTTGTTCTCGAGCTCTGCTTGCAACTGCAACCACTACGTCTCTTCTTCTTCTGTTTCTTTTCTACCCTTCTTCGTCCCTCTGTCACACATAACTTTTTGCAGTCCAATGAAAGTGTACATTAGGAGCACAATCGCATGAATACTGCATCGTTCACTCTAAAAAGTGCTGCTGAGCTCAATATTTTGGGCTTGGCGGTGTAGGTCTCCCTGTGAGTTCCATCGGTCCTCTTTTGAAGAGCCCTGGCCACTGGCAGGTATAGCGCCCGCCGCTTCCCTCGCTGAACGCGGAACGCGTCATGGTCACGGTAGCATCACTGATAACGCAAACGTGACTGTAACAGATCCTTGGGTGAGGGCCGTGGCTTCGCCCGGCAGACCGAGTACTTGGTAAAATCACAAAAATAATTGTGAGTGTTCTGCAGAGTCTATTCTTCCCCTGTAATAGGATTTTGAAGCAATTTATGTAGCAATTAGTAGGCCCGAAATTGTTTGAACCGCTGTGATCTGCCCAAGGGGCACCCATCGGGAAATCCGGAACATCGGGTGGGGAGGGGAGGGGGGTCCTGAGGACCTTAATGCACTTTTTACACCTCTGTACCCAGGTAAGCTGGGAGACTTTCTAGAGCCTTTGTTAGCATAGCAAACCCAGTTTCTTTCATTCTTACGCACTTGTAGCAAATTTCCGCCTTGCCATCACAATCTTCGGCAGAAATTTCCATTTTAGGTAGGTGGATCAGTAAATGATGATATCAAGCCGATGTGATGGCATCTCTATTTTACACAAAAACAACTCAGACATTGCCCGACTGGCAGGCTGAAGGCCTAATGCACATATTCAGAGCTTTTTTGATCAATACTCAAGAAATTTTTACAACTTTTGAACCTCCGGACGGCCAAATTAGTGCATTACATAAGCCGGTCCGGCCGGTCCGATAGGGAGGGGAGGGTGGCGGAGCTCTTACTGCACTTTTACAACCCGATGTTTTGGTTTCGGCAGCGGGTGCCCTTGGATCTGCCTCGCTTAACATCACTTGTGATTACAGACCTTAAGTCTTGCCACCACAAGATGTAAAATCGCAAAAATAATTGTGAGTGTTCTTCAGAGTCTATTCTTCCCTGTAATAAGAATTTGAAGCAATTTATCTAGCAATTAGTAGGCTGGAGACTGGAGTTGTTTGAACAGCCGTAATTAACATCATCTGTGTTTCAGTGATTCATATAACTCAAGTCACCAGACTCACTACCACTTGTAAAATCACAGAAATAATCGTGAATAGTGTTTCGGAGCGATTCAATTTGATAGTACTGCAATTATTCTGAATGGCTGAATGTTTTTAGCTATGACCATCATCAGCACCAGACATAAGTATGTGAATTCGGGACTCCCTGTGATGCCTCGGTGCATCGGACGTTCGAGGGCTTCGGGACGAGAGTGAGGTCGAGGGAGAAGGGCGAGAGGAAGGGAGCAGCCGGCAAGGCGCTCACCACGGGTAGGTAGAGCTGCCGTTGAGGCGCTCATCCTGCTACGAGGAGGAGTGCTGCCGTGGAGGCGCACATACCGAGAGATGGGGGTGCAGCCAGGAGAGCGCACACCCCAAAGGAGGCCGAAGCCTTAGGAGGAGGGGATAGACATCCTCCAACGCCTGTAACCCTAGTATGCAAGGGATCCTGTAGCCCAGGACTGGGGTCTCATTCCGTGGGGCACAGAGACTGGTGGAGCAGTTGTACGGATGCTCAGCCATGCAGGGGGACGTAAGGCGCGAGCCTTGGGGTTCGCGCTATTCACTTATGTCTTGTAGATCATTTGGGTGAACGGAGCGAGTAAGAGTAGTAATGATTATATAATAGATCACATGGGCATAAGTAGGCGCTTGGCCATGTAAATAGTAGATACACCTATCACAGAGCCCCCACATGGTTAGTGCCTGCTGAAATGCATAGGTAAAAAGGTGAAAAGCATCACGATGGCCCCCCAATCGAGGTCAGCGGCTGCTGAAAAAAATTTTGCAACATTTCTTGAAGCGCACGCTGAGCAAGCTCTTCTGGGGCCGCTGATACCCATGTTGCGCTAGATGTCGCACACTTGAACGCGCAACTGGCCATCCGCTGGACTCGGGCCTGATCCTGTCAAGATGACCCGTCGCTGCACTCCGGCATCCCGATTCTCCTTCAGAGTGTCGGCCCTGCGGGTTGCATCCTCCGAGTCGGTACGGGGACCTAGAAGCCCGCCTCTGCTGCACTGCTGTCCCGGCTGGCATGCTCCCCACCTGGTCCTCCGGATTATCCACCGGCTGGCCAGTCCGTCGCCCCTGGCTCTGCCTGGACGCAGCCTTGAGGGTTACATCCTCGGGTCCAAGGACTCGGAAGCCTGGGTCTGGCGCCCTGGCTGGGATGCTCCCCACCTGGTGCTCTGGATGCTCCACTAGCTGGCCTATCCGTCGCCCATGACTCTGCCTGGCCTCCCGGGTACCTGCTCCGATGCACCTGCTGGAGTACATCCCTGGACTCCCTCCACGGTGCTCTCTGCAACTCCCTCTGGGATAGGCCCTAGCTGCGGCCATCTGTGATCCCAGTGCTCTGCACCGGGCTCAGGGTGTATAGTACCATATACCCCCACAGCCCCCGCTTTTTCTTCGTGCAGTCCAGATCCAGAGGAAGGAGCACTGGACCTGTACGGGGAAAAATCACGAACAATTCCCGCCAGTGCGTCCGGGTGCGGAAGAAAAATTTGTGATGGGAAAGGTGTTTGAGTTGCGGCTATTGACAGCGCAAACTCGGGGACACGGGAGGAGCAGCGCAAGAACGTGTTGCTTGGGAAGTCCAATCCATGACGGGATCAAACCTAGGGAGGCAGGGTGTACAATGGGTGGAACTGCAGCAAGGTCCAGCAAGGTTGAAGCCGGGGAGAGTCGAGACGATCTGGTGCTGCCGCAGAAGGCGCTCGCAGAGTCGTCGGCGTCAGAGTCAAGACAGGCGGCAACAGCAACGGTGGCGCCGAGGACATGACCTGGTGCAGCCGCGGAGGCGCGCACAGGTTGTACGAAGTTGCCCGCAGTGGTTCGGGCGGGTTTTGCTAGTACTCGGTCGCCAGCGAAGCTAGAGTGGCCTTACGTTCGTGGCGTCGGACATGCAAGAGGTTGGTTTGTCCCCGAAGAACGGCGTGTTCCAGTCGCACGGTGCCAAGTGTCACTCCGGGAGCATGCTCAAGGTGGAGGAACGATGCGGTTGGGCAAGAAGAGTAGGGACGAGCTGTCTGGGCATGCTCAAGAAGGAATGAAGCTGGACCATACTGGACGGACGCGCTTTCGTTTGAAGCATAGGAATCACGTCGAGCTGCGCTGGAAGCGCGCTTAAGACAGACTATGATGAGCCGCACACTACAGTGCGCTCAAAGCCCCAAAGAATGCATCAACCAGCCTCTCAAGGTGAAATAATGCTGAGCTGCACTTGGAAAGCGCGCTCGAAGCGTGCACACGAAGCCGGAAATGCTGGCATTCCCAAGTGTACGAGTCTACAACAGGGTGCAACCCCCAAGTCACTCGCAGGAGGTTGAGAAGTATTGTAATGGAACAGGAGAGGTGAATGCAAATCAAAGGATGTTCGCCGCAGGGTGCAGCCGGATATGAGGCGCTCATAACTGCTGGAAGGAATATGGAAATGGAATTTCGTTCCGCCAGGGCAGATGCAACGAAGCATGTAGCTCGTGAGGACCTGTAAGGGTTTTGCGGCGGCGGCGGATCGTGGCGGTGATACGGAAGGAAGAGGGCGAAGGTGGTGTACGGAGATGTCTGGGTTGTGCAGTCGCGGGAACGTGGCATAGAGCTTGCGTGCAATCCGGGAGTACGTGCTAGCTTCGTCGCAGTGATTATTGTACCATGAGAAAGCGCCGGGTACACGTATTCGCCTGCCCCTCAGGCCTCAGCCCTGATCGCTGCCGCGCACTCTCTGTGACAGAACATGGGCGTCCTTCTCCCCACTCTACCTTGCGCCGTTGAAATCGGGTCGGCACGTACACGAGTTGCTACAAGCGATGCGAGAGACAGCGCGGCGTAGCCGAGTGACGCAGGGAAAGCAGCAGGAGTTGGGAAGATCATGGCCGGGTTTGACAACATCAGCGAGTCGCTGCCGTGGTACTGATAGGAGGCAGTAACGACGAAGCACGCCGTCAGATGACTTGGTTACTCGGGATGTCGGAGCCGCCGCGAATATCGCGTTCGTGGTCCTACCGGCGCCCTCGTTCACCGTAGCGTAAGCAGGACTGGCTGGCGACTCGGTGCAGCCCAATAAGGCGCTCACGGGTCACGCCAGCAAGTCCACAGCCCACGTCGACGGGCGCGCAAGGTGACGACCTGGTGCAGTCCGGGGAGCGCGCGCAGGTTGTCGAAAGTCCCATGTCGTGACATCCGCGTGAGTCGCCGGTGTCGGGAACAAACGTGGGCGATTGCCCCCCAGGTAGACGCCGGATGCGCGTGGTGAGACACCCCGTGTGGCGGACGGAGTTGACGTGACTCGAGAAGGTAGAGCAGCTTGGAAACCTAATGTTGATCGGGGACGGCAACACAAACTTCCTGTTTATGACCATTTGCTCTCTCCGTCGCTCGCTCTTCCTCCTTCGACCATGACTCCACTACGCTGCTCTGCACGGAAGCCAGGCTCCGCTACGGTACAAGAGATAGAACAGAATGGAAATTCAAAACGAATAAACGATTTCACTACAGGGTGCAGCCATATTGGAAGGCGCTCATGACTGCAGGAGGAAGTAACAAATAGGAACTAGCCGCCCGGCGGCAATTGGAAGGCCGAGCACGCCGTAAGTCCGCACGCGCAGTTGCAAGCGGTCGCGGCAATGCCTTAGCAGATGGTGAGGCAGGCGTGGCATATGTCTACGCTGTGGATATACGCCGGGAAGTGCGAGTGCGGCGCCTTGTGTCGCGAAGGGGGCGAGGCAGTGAGTACGTCCCAAGTCCTACGCAGCGGCATTGCGCAGGCACTGCGTACGCGCACCGCACGGTTGGCTTCGAGTCCAGTGAAGCTAGTCTTCGACTCTAGTGCTGCATTGCCCAGAGCGCGCTGTATCCGGCTCTGCGATGAACGATATGCAGCCCGTGACGCAGGTTGCCGCAGAGGGAAGGAATGTAGGGGCGAGTCGAAGCAGCCACCAAGGGCGCTCACGAGTCGACAGGTAATCTCCCCGCGCTTTGTTCTCGCAAGCGATGCTGACGCAGCTGGAGGCGGAGGATGCGCGCAGCCAAGGCGGATCACGGTTCCGAGTGGGAGCGCGCGGCGTTGGCCACGGAACAGAGCGCTCGTATAAGCCTGCCCCCCAATGTGGAAGTAGAAGCATCGGGCGGGCGACGCCGATGCCGCGCTCGTAGATTTACCGGCGTTCGCGTCTAGCGTGGAGGAAAGGGAGGAACTGCTGTCGGATTGACGCGTGGCAAACCCAAGCAAGTCAGACGCAGATTGCACGTTCGTTGGAGACCGGGAGTGAGTGTCCGTTGAGTCGCCGCAAGCGGAGCGCTGAGTTGCTAAGGGCGTGTGCGAACGCGCGATCCCCGAGGTCGTCTCCAACTTGCTCTCCTCAGTGGCCACTTCCGAGTCGCTGCAGCAGCGTGGGGTCGGGAGCGAGAGTCGCCAGAATCCAGGGCAGGAACGGGCTGACTGTGCCCCATTCGTCGGAGCCGCTGAGCATGCACGAGCTTGCTAACCCACACGCCCGCGCAGTATCGCCGAGTGATCCTAGATATACTGCCTCCGGTCTGCGAGGTTGTAGGACCCGCAAGAATGGCCTGGTGCAGCCGCGAGGGCGCGCACAGGTTGGTGAGTCAGTGACGCGGGCTTCTTGCGTGCCTCGGCCGCGCCGCTATTGGTGACCAAGCAGCTTTCCGCGACGCCGGGGGCGTAGCGTACGCAGACGGAGTGGGTCTTGTCTCTGCAGAACGGCGTGCGAGAAGCGCGTTGTCGCGACGGGCAGAGGAAGGCGGTGACGGCGTGATCGTATGTATCACTTGGGCCGTCTGGTTTATTGAGTTAGCGTGCATGGCGCTCACGCTCAAATACACTCCATAACCCCCCAGCGTGAACGCGATGTACGAAAGAAAGAAAAAAAAAAAAAAAAAAATGGTAGCAAAAATGGGTATTTATCGTACGCAGTACGAGAATAAAGGTAGACTCAAGTAGAAAAGATATTCTACCACAGGAGCAGCCCTGATAATGGCGCTCGTAACCGCAGATAAAGATACGAAAGTAAGAAAGGAATAGATTTGCCCCCAGCGCGGCGTCTCAGAGCCACGCCGGGGCTACGTCCTCGTGCGGGCATCTCAAGCTCTGCAAGAGATGCGTGCGCAACGGTCGCCGCGAAAGCGTGTAGCGGGCCGTCGCCAGCATGCACGAGGACGCGCTCCTGGACCGTCAATGACCAAGGAGCGAAGGCGATGACCCGGAGCTGCCACTTGGGCGCGCACAGGTCGTTGGCTTTGCCAGCCGCGGCGTGTGCCTGAACAGGCTGCGGAGGTGACGGTCGCGCGAGCCCACGCCCCCCAGTCATCGATGACGGAGGCTCAGAAGGTACGACCCGGTGCAGCCGCCGTGGGCGCGCGCAAAGCCGTCGGATTCCTTCGCAGTGACGCCGTGAGTCCGCCGCTATTGGCGCGCAATAGGGATGCGAGGGCGGCGGAGTTGAGAATCGCCGTGAGTCGAACGTGAACGCCATCGAGCGACCGACTGAATGTTAAGGAAAATGAAGTTGAAGTTGAATAGAAAGCCGGAAACTTGGCCCCCCAGCGGTGACTCCAGTACTGCCCCCCAGGTGTCCTTTTACCATCTGCGGTGGTCCGAATCCATCCCCTTCGCGCAGAGCTGCTTCGGTAACGGGAAGCGCCGCTCGATGTGCATCTTCTCGCCGTACGTATAGCCACAGAGTTGCGCGATCTCGCATTGATTCAGGAACGGGCTTCAACGTTGTTTCGAGGCTGTTCGGCTCCCCCAAGTTGTCGTCTGGAGTTACTCGAAAGCGGCGCGGCGGCGTGAACGCGCGTTGCCGAATGTCTGAAGCAAGCGCGAATCAGGGCCCCCCATTCGTCGAAGGTGGGATACTCGGAGAAAGGATCTGGTGCAGCCATGAGGGGCGCTCGCAGACTCATCCGAGTCACTCGACACGACGCGGGACTGCTGTGAAGTCCGTCTCGATCCACGTGGGACGAGGTACGCGAGAGTGTCAGCCCCCACAAGCCGGCAGGGTGCAGACGCCGCGATGCCTCCCACTGTATCTCGGAGGCGCCACTCAACCGTTCGTTGCCGGAGTCGTAGCGCGGATCGGGATTGCAAAGCGGACGATCTGCTTACAGGCGACGTTCCGGGAGAGCGCGCACGGGGACTGATGAACCGGCGCTCGTACGGCAAGCGGCCGCTGAGAAAGACAAACACGTCGGAGTTGGCCGCAGTTCCCCAATCGGCAGGGATCAGACGCATGCGATGTCTCTCGCTGTCTCGCGGGAGCACCGTCTCACCGTCGTCGCCGGATTCGCGATGGTCTAGGCGAGCGGCCCCCCAGTACTAAGGTCGGACCACAATGCGTGGGGCGCTGGCGTCGCAAACGCGTCTGCGAGGGACCTCGCCTTTATTCGGGAGAGCGGGACTGGCTGACGACTCGGAGCAGCCAAACGGGGCGCTCACGGGTTGCGCCAGCAAGTCCCTGGCCCTTGCCCACGGCGGCGACATGCTCGGATTGAACGCGCGTGGCACGACCCGACCGGCGCAGCGAAGAGGGTGCTGATGTGGAACGAGCCCGTGGCGCGAAAACGGCGTGAGACGAGCGGCACGTCGAGGACGAAGTAGCGGCTGCGGTGGCGGGAGACGACCTGAGGTGCGAGGAACGACCCGCGTGGCGGTGACGGCGCGACAGCTGCGTGGCGTGAGACGAGCCACACGGCGGAGACGGCTGGCCGGCGGCGTGAGTTGGCGCTAATACATAGCCGTCCTGGCAATTGCCTAGACTTTTCTGTGGCCGCTACGGTGGCCCCCCATTCGTTGGGGCCGCCGAGATCAGCGAACACGTCGGAGTCGGCTTCAGCCCCCCAGTCGGCAGGGAGAGAACGCCCGCAACACCGCCCGCAGCCTTGCAAGGGCGTCGTCCCACCGTCCGTCGCCTTCTTCGCGTTGGCCTAGGCGAGCGGCCCTCCAGTACCAAGGTGGAACCGCAACGCGTGAACGCGAGCGCCACGAACGTATCTGCGGAGAACCGCACCCGTGTTTGCAAGAGCGCGACCGACTGACGCCTCGGAGCAGCCAAACGCGGCGCTCACGGGTGCGCCAGCAAGTCCATGGCTCTTACCAGCGGCGGCGACGTGCCCGAATTCAACGCAGGTGGCGTGACCCGATCAGGTAACGGAGAGGGCGTGGCGGCGGCTTGTCATGGAACGACCCGAGCTGCGAAGACGGCGGGGTGCGAAAGACGATCCGCACGTTGCGAGACGGCGACGCGGCGGCTTGCGAGAGACGACCCGAGTCGCGAAGATGGTCCGGAGATGCCAGGAAGTCCGCCCCCCGTTCGTCGAGGTCGCAGAAGCAGCCAGAGCGACCTGGAGCAGCCGCAAGGGCGCGCGCAAGTCGTCGGCTTCGGCTAATCACTTGCCTTGACGAGTGTATCCCTCAAACCCGCTTCGAACGGCTTAGAGCACGGGGCGTCGAAGGCTTCGGAAGTCGCCGACCCAGACGGTCGTTCGCCCCCCAGGTAAGCGCCGGATGTTCGAGGTGGGACGGCCCGTGCGGCGGAGACGACGTGGCGATGGAGATGGCGTGCCCCGCAGTGGGACGCTACGACGGAGGCGGCGAGACGATCCGTGCAACCCGGACATTGCGCGACAACGGCGCGGCGGCGAGATTGGCCGCCGCTGAGCTCGGAATCCGGTGCGGGCAGGCAGCCCCCCAGTCTTCGAGGTCGTCAGAGCCGCCAAAACGACCGGGCGCGGTGACGACGTGGCGAGAGATAACCTGGCGCAGCCGCGGAGGCGCACGCAGGTCCCGGACGTCACCTCCGATATGGGGCGGCGTTTCGTGCGATGCGGTCGCCAGTGGTGCGTTGAGTGACGGTAAGGGCGTCGCCTGCGCGGACGTCGAGGGTCTCGTCCCGGTGTGGAACGGCTCGCGAGGTACGTGTTGCCGACTGTCCGACATCGC
>QVIE01000823.1:0-14797 GCA_013387415.1 Panellus pusillus | reverse complement strand
ACTGACAATTAATGCAGCCAACGAGTGGAGTTCCTACCGCGTTCCCAGTGGTGCAGCCTGGGGGCTTCTCGGATTCATGACACGTTTCGCGAATTCGACGGGTCCACGAGTGCTTCGCCTGCCATAAGCGGTGGGGAAACCGCAGCGTCGCGGTCGCGCAAGGTGCCCGGCGGGCTGGTAGACATCGATGCGCCTCTCGAGACGCGGCACACGAATGCCAACGCTTATACGCTGTCGACGCTGGTGACCATTGCGTTCATCTCGTTCTTGATTGGATCATTATTCCGGTTATTACGCTCTCAGACTTGGACGGTGCAGCGGCTCACGTTGCCTTTTCAGGTCACTGCTTTCACCAGCTGACTTTATCTATGTTGCGGGTGAGTTTGCGGGAGGAGAGAAAGCTCCGGGGTGGCGGGAGATCCGACGATTGCTGCAGGTGAAGCTGCCTTGGGGATACGACGTGCACATTGCTCTTATACATCGCAATGGGCAGTGAAAATTTTAGTATAGTACCTACTGTAATATGTAGCATTGGATCAACGGGTCACAGCAAAAAAGGCTGTCTCTCACCGTAGTCATTTTCTGGCTCCGGCGTCTGGCCCTTTGGAAACCGATTGCGGGGTGTACGAGGACTGGTTGCTGACACCTGTCTTGTTGCGTCCGAGCTTGGCTCCACCACCACCGACCATGACTGCCGTTGCTCCACAGGCTCCGGCGTCGTCCACCTCGACGCCTGCAGACCCGTCGGGGCGTCCCAGCTGTCCTGGGAGGGCGACAAGATGTGATGTCTTTCCTCGCCACACCGTCGCTCGGAGCTGATAGCGCATCCAGGTTCAATATCTACATATACGATTACTGCCACAAGCGTGGTTTCCGGAAAACTGCCCGCGAGCTGCTCCAGGAGGCTGAGATCCCTGTCGACTCGACGCCGCCGATCAACGCTCGTCAGGGTCTCTTATTCGAGTACTTTTCGCTTCCTGCCCTGTAGCCGACAACTCACGGGATATCCCAGATGGTGGAGTGTCTTCTGGGTCCTTTTCACGGCCAAGGCGAATTCGAGTGGCACAGAGGATGCTATGTTGTATACCCAGGTGCGTCGGCACGCTCTCACCCCCTTCGCACGCCCTCATGGCCCATTACCACACAGCACCAGGCCCATCAAGCCGCGATGAAGCAGAACCAGGCGAGAGCCCAAGGCCAACAGCCTACGCCGCTGCCCACGGCCAGATGCCCCCCCGAGGCCCAAACGGTATCGGTCCCGGTCTGCCTCAGCAGCGCTTCCCGCCAAACGGCGTCATGCCCAACGGCATCCCCGTAAACGGTCCGCCGGCGGGTCCTACGGGCTTCCCAGCGGGTCCGATGGGCCAGCCAAACGGCATCATGCCAGGCGGTGGCCCGCCGCCGGGAATGGGTGGGCAGTCGTTTATGCCGGGGCGGCCTCCAATGGGTCAGCCGCGCCCTCCCAACGGCGGCGGACCTCCGTTCCAGTCGCCCACAATGGCCCACTCGCCACCGAACCCTGGTCCGCAGCAGCAGCATCCTCCGCCCATGGGCCAGCTCCCGCCACGAGGGATGCCCCCGCCTGGACAGCAGGGGATGAATCCGGGGCAACAGACGCCGACGCCGATGTACCAGAACATCACCGGGCAACCGCCCAGCCGGACATCTACGCCCTCGGGATTGATGCCGAGCCCGTCAATGGGAACAGGCAGCCGATGAACGACCTTAGGCAGGAAGCGAACAACATCAACGCAGACTTCAATCAGATTCCGCTTCAGGCCGTCATTATGATCAAGTCGGAGCTGGGGCTTGGAGCCAAGGATACTCACTTACTGACGTTACCGGAAAAGGCACGACATCTGCTTGAACTCAGTCCCTTCGCTACTGATGAGTTTTCCACAGCAACGGATCCTTACAATTTTTAGGCAGCGTCCAAAACCCGGTCCACCCGGGCCCAACCCTGCCGCAGGCCCCTCGATGGCACCTCCACCGCGACGGAATAATAAGCGCAATAGCAGTACTTCTCCCGGAGAAGATGTAAGTGAATTAGTCTCGATGCATGACCTGAATGTTCAAGTGGAATGATCTAGCCGCAACAACCCGACGATGGGCTTTCGCGCAATGGTTCCTCTCCGCCAGGCGCGAAGCGAATTCGACGATCACCAGGAGATCAACAACTTCCTTCAGCGCCGATCAACTACCCGCAGCATCTGAATCAACCCCCGCAACCTGGCCCTCCAGGTGGTCCAGGAGGTCCCGGTGGGCCACCGCAGATGGGCAACACTCCGATGATGCGTCCAATGGGCGGCCCGATGAACAGCGGTTTCCAACCGGGTCAGATGCCGGGACAGATGCAGAGCATGGCCATGCTGGGCGGCGGCGGCGGCATGAACCCGATGATGCCCCCTCGATGAGTCCGCAGATGCACCCGCAGCAGGCGGCGATGAACGCCGTGCGTTTCGCCATCATTTCTTGTGTTGTATTTGACCGGTTCTGATAGATGCAATATCGGCAGGGGATGCACCTTCAGCCACACCCGAACCGGATGAGTGGCCCCATGAACGCAGCGTCGCCGGGTGCGGATCCATCGTTCAACCCGGGGATGCCCATGCAACCTGGGGGACCGCCGGGGGGCAGCAGCAGGGACCCCTGGGCCGCCCGGGCAGCAGTTCCAACCTGGTAACCGCCTCGCAGGGCCGCCGAATGCGAAGCAGCCGATGAGCATGCTCCCGCCTCCGTCGCCGGCGAAAGACCAGAACGGGCAGAAGGACATCAAGCCGCCGAACGCGATGCCGGAGGGCTCTCCGCGGAACCAGCCGCTGGCGGGGCCGAACCCACCGACGCCGGGGCCGGGCCAGCAGCAGCAGGGCGGGCCGGGAGGAAACAATCTGACGTCGCCGCCGCTGATCATGAACCCGACGGCGAACACGATGAATCCCGCTGCGATGGCCCTGCCGTCGGCGCCGGCGCCGACGGGCGATCTGTTTGGAACGGACTTCATGCAGAACTTACCGATGGAGGATTTCGACGTGGGCTTGTTCCGCGCGGACGGGGACATCAACTTTGAGCGCGACTTTGGGCAGTGGTTCAACCCGGACGATGTTGGGTCGATGGATCTCGTCAAGCAATGACTGAGCAGCGAGCCCCGCGGCGGGATGTAACGGATGGACGGAAGGTTGGTTGGTGGATCTGTGGTCTGTTTGTTTCCTTTGCCTTTTGCCCTTCTTCGCGCCCTCTACGGCCTATTTATATCTCAAAAACGCGCGCCCTTGTTTTCGTCTTGCTATACTAGATACATAGTCCCTATTTCTGACCCTCTGTTGTGTTTCTTATGGTTTCTTTTCTCCGTCCTCTGCTTTTTTTGCTACCTGCCGCTCTCGGTTGTTAATTACTAGTCTTGTATAAATATTTGAATCATAGCCTGGACGGAAAACACGCGGGCGGGATGATGAGAAATGAGAAAGCAACGAATGGAATGAGATGAAAAAAATGAACAGGAAAATCAAAAGCAACACAAAAAGGTTTGTGAAAGGCCCGCATCACAGCGCGAACTGACGACCAGCCCTTGTCTCCGAAGACTAACTCGGCGAGTCCTGCAGGTTGCAGAATTGCTTCCCTGGCCTGACAAGGACAGATTATTCCAAATCCGAACCATCTCTTCCGAGGCGGAGGATTGTGGAAACCAAGTTTTCTGGAGGGGACGGTCTTGAACCAGCGCACAGATGATGTTTGCCGATGAGAAGAACCAATCACATTCCCGGTTTAGGGCCATTACAGCCACTACGCCATTGTACCGTGATGAAATGTCCGAATGATGGCTACTATGTAAGCCATCCTCCTTCACTGGCGAGCTGACTGACGATCTGGTTCAACTTTTCATAGAAATGCTCCGCAAACTTGCGCAAGGCGAAAATTGATTAGATACAGTATTATCGGCCTAGTGCGCACGCCACCACCATCCCCGCGACAAAATCACGAAAAAGATATCGAGCGACAGCGCACGCCACCATTGTCAGCGCAAGCGACGACGGTCCCGCTTCCGTCCACCCGGCGGTACACGCTAGGCCAAAGCGAAGAAACGGGGAGGACGGTGGTCTTCTGGCCCCATACGGCAGGATCCGACGATAGCGACGTCAGGATCTTCATCGAGGCTCCCTGCGGCCTGCTCGGAGTTCATCCGTAGATATACATATGAAAAGGTAGCGGAGAAGCAGGAACCGACCATGTGTGAGACGCGGTGTTGTCCTCGTCGGTCATGAAGGACACGACGAGCGTTCCTGCAGTTGTGGTTGTCACAGAGGGAGCACCGGCTGCTGTGGCATGGATGATCTTACGCAGGATAGTCTGATGGAAGCGCACCATTCGTAGAGCCGACTGGAACGTACACCTGCGACCGTTCTCCCCAGGAACCACCGTCGTTGGTGCTCACCACAGACTTGACGGTGAACAGCGGCGCGGTGCCCTCGTGGTTTCAAACACGCAGAGGACGTGGGCGGCGCCGTTCGCGGTGTAGTCTGTGCACCCAGGCATGCCGTCTCGGCCCGTGGTAGTATCCCCTGTGCAGATACGATACCTAAGTTCTTTGACGTCTTTCCAGAGGAAAACCACCGACCTGCAACGGTGATCGGTCCTGTCCAGCTGGCGCCGCCGTCGGTTGAGGTGCTCATGAGGATGTCCTGATCGTTCGCATTATTCTCCGACGCGTAGTACACTGCACATGCCATCAACGCAAAAAAGTCAAATTGCTGGAAGAATGAATTCACCTTGCAATGCACCGCTAGCTGCGATCCGCATGAAGGGTTCCCAGAGCCCATTCACTCCCGATGCAGCACGCTCGTTCACCTGGGATAGGAAACTCCAAGTCTGTCCATCGTCCGTCGAGACGCAAGCTGTGATCTATAATCGCCACTTAGCCAGGCGCACAGTCGACACAAAGACTCACTCACCCTATAAAACGTATAAACCCCGTCGACGAGGTCGTGGTTCCGGAACGTAGCGATGACGTTCCCATCGGCGAGCTGTACGAGGTCGATATTATCCAGATCACCCGTCCCCGTGGCTACTACGCCCCATGCGCTCCAAGTGTTCGCATCGTCGGTCGACCGCACGATCGTGAGGATGTGCGTCGAGCCGTCGAAGGCGGTGAACCCGCCGAGGACGCTCCCGTCCGCGAGATGCGTCAGCCGGGGGTAGGTCCCGCCTCCAGAAGGACTGAGAGCAATATTGGTTGGGTCGACTAGAGGGACCAGGTTGTTGGCTCGGGGGTGTATAGTGGTGTTAGCATGGATGATAGATGCGAGCGCGACGTTGAGTGTAGATAGTAAGAAGAGGAGCTCCATTCTGAAGACGGCGGAAGAGTATCGCAGCAAGCATCCTTTTAGCGGTGGAGCCGGGGGGAGGCAACTGACGTCGTAAAAATCACTGATGCAAGCATATGGTCTTCGAAAACACGGACGGCTCCGTCTGATGTCGAGCAGTAGTAGACTGGCGGAAACTTCCTCAGAGATGATCCAAGTGCTAGATGATGGAGTGAATCTCATCCAGATTACAGAGACATCCGATGGCCGAGAAACACAGTCAAAGACAGAAAAGAGAGATTTCGAACTCGTTGAAGTTGGATTGTTATGGGCGTAATCTGCCTTTTGTCATTACGCAGATAAATCTGCAGACCCACCAGATGACCAGGCGCGTGGTGTGGATACGCCCAAAGCATCAGTTGGTGCCGAACATGGCCCTAATTGGTTGGAACTGAGTGTACCAGCGGATCAAGTTCGAAGCACGGTGAATCGACTTCGAGTCTTATACAAACCGCGATGCTCCGAGACATCAATTTTACCTGCTTGTTTTGTATCCCAGCATTCCTTATTTTCGGAGGCTGCCCGAGGTACTCCTGCAAATTTAGCATCGATGTACAGGATTGGTACCAGTCCACCGTTCAAAACTGCGGAAATTCAGGACCTACATACCCCGGGCCCCACCTTGCTTCTTCAGACTGAATTGGTGCCACTCGGGCCCGACCCCGGTCGCCGATGGAGAGAAGTGGTGGAAACCCTTTTGCCGCGGGAAGATGAAACATGTATTTCTGCGAGCACAAGAACTGGGCTCGACACTCCAACTTATCGAAGCACTGAATCAGGAGTATTCACACTGCAGAGCGCTCGTGAACATCATGATCAAGTTGAACAAGTTGCAAACAGGAGTCAATAACCGCGCCAGTCATCAATATGAGGTGTCCAACAGTCCAAGAACCACCCAACAGCTTTCTTTATCTGGGTGAGTGCGCTGGAGTATTTCTAGGAAGGACGCCATTACGCCGGAGGACGCGGAGTGGACACACAGGCTCTAAGTTTAACGACGGGGCGTCACCATTTTTTTGTTTCTCGTTCTACTTACTCAAGTACTATCTTAGTCTAGTATCGATGCGCTGCGGGAAAGGCCCATCATGGAATTCACGAAAATTCGTTCTGTCGTCGAATGGATTCGCACGTCCGCGAAAGCTGTTGGTGTGCGCTCATCATCTAGGTTCTGAGATCGCAGTTCCTGGCAAGATGGTCCGCCTTTGTGTGAACACCAGATAGCACTTGAGCGCAGAATTGTGTGGCGTGCGGACGGTGTACCAATTGGAGGAGAGGATTTTACCGCCGACACCGTCGGAATAAATAGGTGCGGGCGAAATGAATAGACCCGCGTCATCGAGACATAGCCACTTGTTGTGGAATTCTGTTGAGACTCTCTAGGCATCGGCATTCCCGTCGTTGGCAGTGCTCGGTACGGCGGGGGCTGCTACTGCTCGCTTGCCGGAGCGACGATGTGCACGACTTGAAAGCATTGGACACGGCGACACATGTACGTAGCGACCGCAGCCAGTTTCCGGACGGGATATGGATCAGGTTGGCATGCTTGCAACGTCTGAAGCGCGGTCCACAGCCATGGAGGATGTGACATGCAGACGTAGATATGTAGAAGATGTATTTGTATATACATACACATCTGCTTCCGGATTAGATACTGCAAAAGTCAACTGCCACTACGCTGGCAAGGATGGACTACGCCATGTCCAACGACGGACACCAATACAACCGCTGGTCTCAACAACAACAACAGCAGCAGCAGCAGCAGCAGCAGCAGCACTATCCCCAGTTCGGCTTCCAGCAGTCCGCGTCCCTCCATCGCACCTCCTCCTCCCTCTCCCTCAATCTCTCCTCCCTCTCCGTCGCCTCTCCCACAAATCTCTCGCCAATCGGCCCTCCTTCCGGCGCCCTCAGCCCAGTGACCCCCATAGATCCAGCCAACTATGCAGGCCATCTGCACCCGTTCCAGTTCGGAGCGGGCGCAGGGCCGAACGACTCACAGGACTCGTACGACCACGACTCGTCCTACGATTCTGTCAGCGTGAATGTGTCGCCCCATTCGCCGCGCTCAACCACCTCCACCCTCCCGCGCAAGCGCAGCTTCTCCTCCGACCCGCCCCTAAACGCGTCCGCCTCGCGATCACATACGCCCAGCATCTCTACCCCCGCCCTGCGCATCACCACCGACAGCGGCACCCTCTCCCCAAACCGCCAGGCTTCGCCCGTCAGCGCCAATCCCACCAGCGCAGGCTACGATGACATGGACATGGGCATGGTATCTTACGATGCTAGCAGTTCTCCTGTCGAAGGTAGTAGTAGCGGCGACGACGCAAAAATTTCCATTCCGACCCTCGTCCCCACCCATATGGGTGTGCTTGGCAAGCCGATGGCCACCAACAATTTTGTCACCAAGCTCTACCAGATGATCACAGACTCAAAGTCTTCCCACTTTATCTCTTGGACCGAGCTCGGCACCTCCTTTGTCGTCAGCAATGTCGGCGAATTCAGTCGGAGTATCCTAGGCAGTCATTTCAAGCACAATAATGTACGTTTTACTCTCTTCCCTTCTAGATCCACCTTCGGAAGCATCATTTTTTATGCTTTTCGGGTCTGAGACGTTACTCATCCGTCCCTAGTTTTCAAGCTTTGTGCGCCAGTTGAACATGTACGGCTTCCACAAGATCAATCGCACGCCCCGCGCCCAGCGGACAACGTCCGACGCTCAGACTTGGGAGTTTTCGCATCATAAATTCCTTCGTGGTCGCCCAGATCTGCTCGACGAAATAAAACGCAAGGCACTCGAGCCCGATCCGGCCGTGAAACACCGCGTCGAGCTCCCTGGGGAGGTGTGTGTCACTAGCGCCCACGCTAGATTTGATCCGCGCTGACCGTCACAACCCAGGTCGCGGCTCAGCTCAATGCAATGCGGGACGAAAACCAGCGCATGTGGGATCAGCTGAGCGCTGAACGCCGCCGCGTCGAGAAGCTGGTTTCTGTCGTGGGTCGACTCTGGGACATCGTCGGCAAGGGGTTTCCGGCAGCGGTCGGTGCTCCGCTTGTGTTTTCTCGTTCCCTCCGTCTGACAGAGCCTTGAACTACAGTCCCCCATTCCCCATTGATGTGCTCGAGCCGAATATCTACGTGACTTCGCCGCGTGGGTACGAGGCCAGTCCGACGACAGCTGACTTTCCACATCACCAGCCACCTCCGTCACAACAACCGCACCACCACCCCGGACACAACTCGCACTCGCTCTCACGGCAGCACAGTTTCCAGCACATCTCGTTCTCACGCGGCGAGCCGGCGCCCAATAGCGGGTCCCCGCTGCCCGCCTCGCCGGGGTCGATCACGATGGAGATGTTTGATGACGCAGAGAACGGGCGCGGGAGCTCGAAGCGGCAGCGCATGATGTCCGCCGACGAGACGGGCCCGGGGGCCCGGGAGCGTCGCGAACGGGGGCAGCCCGCATCCGCACCACCCGCCGGTGCACCACGCCGCCACGGTGGACTCGCTCTCGCCGCCGAAACCGCGCGTGAGCCGCGCGCGGAGCGATAGCGCGCCGCTTGGGTATGCGATGCAGCCCGGGGCCGGCGGCGGCGGGAGCGGGCTGGGGCCGTGGGGCCCGGGCGGCGGGGCGGGCGGCCGCGCAGCGGCAGCGGGCTCGCGCATGTCGGCCAGGGACAGCGCGGGATGAATATCGGGGGCATCTCCCGGGGGCCCGGGGGCGGCGGCGGCCCTGGCAGCGGCGGCGGCGGGGTGGCCCGTTGCTCTCGCTGGGGTCGGTCCCCAGTAACGCGCCGAGCCGCTGAGGCTGGCTCGCTAACGCCAAAAAAGGGTGTTAAACCCTGCTGATTGCTGTACTATCCACCTCTCTTGAAACTCACGTAGCGCAACTATATGCGCTTTCCTTCCTTTTCTCCCCCTCCCTAGAATGGTCCGAAATATCTGCTGCTCTCTTTCTCTCTCTTGCCTACCTCTTCTGCTCGCTTCCCGTGTCTGTTTTCGCTGTTTATTCTTTTTTACACGCCCTTCTGCTGTCATCTGTATACCACTGTCTGTGTCTTATTGCATCATCGTTTCCATCCGTCCATTCATTCATCCATCCTTATTACCGCATCCATCCATCTATCTCTCACACATCTTTTCGAAATCTCTGCAACCCGGGAGTTCAATGGACATGGACATGGAATGGATCGCACACCCTGTTGTTGTTGGCTTTGGCTTTGGCATTTGGCGTTTGGTTGGTTGGTGGCGGACGGCGGCGACATTATAGCCTTAGAATTTGTGTACTATTACTACAGTGGAAATCAAAGAGAAAATTCAAAGCAGAAGCGGTGTTGCCAAGCAGGAAGGCGGAAACGGGTACATGCAGAGATACAGATGCGATTATGGTTACTGGAGGGTAGGTACGATAAGAGGTGCGGGTGCGTGAGTTACGGCGCGCGGCCGTTCATGTCGTGCGCGATGAATTCCATCGAGGGCTGGCGCGATAGCTGGTGGCATTTAGACGCGTGAGTTAATAATTGAATCGACGGCGCCCGCACCTCGATAGACGGTGGTGGGTGCGTGCCATTCGTCTGCACAGCGGGCCCCCAAAGCCGGGAGTCACGGTGCCGCTGCTGCCGCTGCGCGTACGGGTGCCGTTGCTGCTGCTATGCGGCGGCGGCGCGTGGCCGTTGACGCTGACGCCACGTGAGGGCGGCGGCGGCGGCGCGGCGCTCGAGCTCGTTGCGTAAAACGCGCTGAGCTCTAGCGGGGCGTCAGCGGAGGGCGCCTCTGCCAGCCCGAACGCCTCCGGGTTCTGCATCGCGGCGAGGTGCATGGCGTCGAGGAGGAGGCTCCGTGGGTTGCTTCAGTTTCGGCTGCCCAGTCGGCGGAACACGCACTCGTTTTCGGCTTGCAGCTTTTTGATCTTGGCAGTGGCGATTTCGAGATCGTGGTGGTACTCTGCTTGTTTCTGGACGCGCGGGTGAGACAGACGCGTTGGACGCGTGTCAATGTGAGGCTACGCACAGCGGTGACGCGGTCGTATTTTTCGCGGAGCGCCTGGAACCTGCTGTGCCGTCAGCCCGCAGCCCGAAAGAGAACTGCCTGGCACGAGACCTACTTCTCTTTGTACCGCGAATTGCGATATGGCAACTAGGCAGACTCGTACAGGTCAGCGGCACTACCACTCCTGAAGCAAACATACAAGATACGGGCCCCCGTTGCCGCTGTCCTGCGGCGGGGGGCGGGCGTTGAGGTGGGACGGGCTGGAAGCGCTGCTGGGCCCGCTTTCTGGGGAGCCAGTAGAGAACCCTGGCTCGGTGACCGAGACGTTCGTGACTCGTGAGTGATTCTGTGTGGATTCTCAGTAGCTGTAGGCCCCGGGCCGAACACTTGATTGACACTGATAATCATGATCGATGCATGATCAATCATCAGGATCACACCGGAAAGATTTGGGTTACCGAGATAGACCAAATCAGTGCTTGCGGACTCGGAGCGCAATTGCCAGCTGATGGCGCTTGGATCCGCCTTCTTTGCCATTGACTCGCGACAGCTCGCGCACTGTTCCACTTCTTCTTCTAACACGCTTTCTCTCCTGGAAACCTATGTCAAGTTGCATCCGACTGCGATTTCTTGTCCGCAACTATGAGTCCTGGGCCTGAGTCTCGCATACTGGCACCCGCAATACATCTCAAATCTCTCGTCTTGTCGATTTCATGCTCGGTTGTCGTCGCGGGCTCCTTGAACTCATGTCATGGAAAATTTGAGGGACGAGGATTCATACGAGTTTGGAGTTCCAAAATTGTCCCGGACATCATCGTATCGGCGCTCTGATTCTTTGTACATTTCTTCATCAAGTCACACCGCCCCACAAAGCTGTGAATCACTGTGTACCAGCATCCTTCAATCTCCAGTCCTAGCGGAATCTCCTCATTCACCGATGCCAGGAAGTGTAATCGATACCTCATTGACTCAGGCGTCGACTAGCGAGCTGTCCCCACAAAGGTTAAGCGAAATTTCGTCATTCCCTCCGCATCCTTGAAGGTTGATCCCTGGTGAAGTCGTCACTTATTCCAGAATGCCGCCGGATTGGGCATTTCGGGGGACAATTCATCTCCGGAGATGTGCATTACCATGCCATAGCTCCACCGCCTGTAATCGGTGGCGTGCATTCTTCCTGAATTTGCTCACTGATCACTGAATGTCCTGTTAGATTTTCAATTCGATGGATCTGCGGTGGCCGAGGTGAGATAGAGGTTGACCTGATAAGCCGACACCTTCCAATAGTCTTTCTGGCAGGACTCCTCAGAGACAGATAGTGGCATATACTCCCGCCAGCTGCTGCGACGGAAGCGTGGATTTCCTTTATACGTTCCAGGGCCGCAGAGGACTCTCCCTGAGGAGTATCAACGGAAGGGCGTTTCAATCGGCGACGTTGGGAGAGTGACTCCGGAAGGTGTATTCGATTTTTTTTTCAATATCTACCTTCCCGCGGACCACCCCATCAATTGCGAGGCTGTTCCAGAGGATTTTGTCCCTTTGGCGCCTTACCTTGCGAGAGACATAATGCAACTTGATTTCGACCCAGGAATTGTGTCTCCTCACCCACTGTGCATGTTCGGAATCCATATCCTTTCTCGGAGTGCGTATTCATTGCTCATCTTCCAACATTTTTTGAAACAATCTTATAGCGACATTCCTGGAAGCGAGATTTATTTTCGTTGCCAGGGTCCGAGCGGTGCAGTTTTGATCCTTCCCCAGGGCTCACATGTTGAAAGGCTCCAAAATGTTGAAAATCTGCGACGATACGCCGCGCGAAACGCAGAAAGCTGGTATAAGTATGTCAACGGCATCAGAGGACGGGGACTGGCAATGGCACCCTCCTCCTAGTCACTGGTACTGAAAAACCACGAAGGAGGGCTGCGTCTTTCCAAAACGTCAGAGCTGGGAACGATTTCCAGCTCGCCTTCAGAGAAACGGGTAATCCGATCAGGTATCGGTTTAGAACAGGAACTCCTGCTACCACCAAAAGCTTTCGGAACCCCAATCACGATCCGCTCAATCACACCGTCTTTTTCCATGGCTTCACGATTTCCATCGGACAAGGAATTTGGGGACGGCTGTTCGGCACCGTTGGCATATCTCAAATCACAAACATCGGGATATCAGAAACAGCTGAGAGCGGTCTTCTATCCTTTGGATCGCCAGGTTCTTTGCTATCTTGGCTCCTCAATCTGGGTGGTCTAGCCAGTCAGATCAGTGGGGAAAAATACTTCGGGCAGCATGGAGAGGAAATGACACTCTCGGATGTAGCTGGGATCCCCGAGGTACTTATGCTTAGCCTGATTGGATGATTCTCCGAGCTGACATTCTCTTAGATCTTTCACCCCTCTCGACTCCTGAATAATTTTATTATTAATCAAGTGCGTAACTACCTCATCTTGATCTCGCTAGCATGGGATGATAGACACTGTAGGTGCCGGAGGCAAAAGTGGTGATTACCCATGACGATGATTGGTGCGATATCGTCTGTGAGGTAGCCGTTGATGTTTTCGCTCAATTTCAAGGTTCACTTAGTCATGCAGGCCGGTGTGGAGTCGATCCAGCAACAGAGGTACTTTCTTGAGAAAGCCGCGCAGCATTTCATGCTTGCTGAAGCAGACTTCGGTCCGTTTTACGAAGCTCAACGCAGGACATTGTTTTAATTCACAAGTCGGATAGGCACATACTCTTTGGTCTCGAAAGCTGCTCTCGATCCAAATCAAGGCTCTTTTGCAACCATGGACTCGGATTCGAACCTGGACAAATTTCAGGACCTGGACTCAGATGAGTCGGACCTGGCCTCCATCACTGCACGGCGTCGGTCCAGCGCTGCGGCGCTCGGGAGACCCGCCCCTCTGCCGTCACAGCCTATCCCCAGCCTCCCTATCCCGCCCCTCCCCGATTCTCCCGAGATGCCCGCAACCCTCCGCGCAATGTTCAGGACCATCTCGACCTGGAGGACCCTCCTCCGCCCTCCATATTCACCCGCGCTCCGACTACGACGACAGCCATCCGGACCCACCCCGAGAGCTTCCTCGCGACCGTCTTGCTTCTGACCGGCCAGAGCCTCGCATTCCCTCATCACGTCGGACTCTCACCCGCGCACTCGACCTTGCTCGCGAAGCTGTCCAGCTCGATTCAACAAATGAGGAGCCCAGGCAGCCGTCATGGCCTACGGGCGCAGTGTCGCTCTTCTTAGAGAGGTCATAGAGCGTGTACGGCGCGGCGAGGACAGCACAGACCCCTCGTCTCGTCGACGCAACGGCCATCCTCACAGTGCAGTTGCCCGGGAGGAGGAAGTTCGTAGCTCCAGAACGTACACGATACATATGCAGACCGCATGAACATCCTCAGCATCATATACAACATTTCCACTGGTCCCCTATTCGACGACCAGCGAGTATATCCAAATGGCCAGTCAGGCAGATCAACAGCAACAGTCTTCTGCATCCACCTCCTCTCCTACAAGTTTTGGTATCATTGCCCGACATCCCCCCGCCTCCGCGCCATATACCACCATACATCACGATGAGCACGAGCGGGAGTCGGGCCATGACAGGGATCCACCACAGGACGCGGATGTGTTTCTGCTTGACCCTCCGCGATCCGGTGTTCCACAGCAGCAGCAGCAGCAGCACTACCCCAGTTCGGCTTCCAGCAGTCCGCGTCTCTCCATCGCACCTCCTCCTCCCTCTCCCTCAATCTCTCCTCCCTCTCAGTCGCTTCTCCCACAAACCTCTCTCCAATCGGCCCTCCTTCTGGTGCCCTGAGCCCAGTGACCTCCATAGATCCAGCCCAACTATGCAGGCCATCTGCACCCGTTCCAGTTCGGAGCGAGTGCAGGCCGAACGACTCACAGGACTCGTACGACCACGATTCGGGCTACGATTCTGTTAGCGTGAAAGTGTCCCCCATTCACGGCGTTCAACCACTCCACCCTCCCGCGCAAGCGCAGCTTCTCTTCCGACCCGCCCCTAAACGCGTCGGCCTCGCGATCACATACGCCCAGCATCTCTGCCCCTGCCCTGCGCATCACCACCGACAGCGACACCCTGTCCCCCAACCGCCAAGCTTCTCCCGTCAGCGCCAATCCCACCAGCGCAGGTACGATGACATGGACATGGGCATGGTATCCTACGATGCTAGCAGTTCTCCTGTCGAAGGTAGTAGTATCGGCGACGACGCAAAAATACCCATTCCGAGCCTCGTCCCACCCATATGGTGTTCTTGGCAAGCCGATGGCCACCACAATTTTGTCACCAAGCTCTACCAGATGATCACAGACCCAAAGTCTTCCCACTTTATCTCTTGGACCGAGCTCGGCACCTCCTTTGTCGTCAGCAATGTCGGCGAATTCAGTCGGAGTATCCTAGGCAGTCATTTCAAGCACAATAATGTACGTTTTACTCTCTTCC
>QVIE01000825.1:0-34402 GCA_013387415.1 Panellus pusillus | reverse complement strand
CAAAATCTAAACGGCTTGAGGATACTCGATAGTAATTTTCCTGGGAAGACAGGACCAGATGTCCAAGCAAAGGTTGCACGAGGAAGAGTTTGACGACAAAAAATAGCCAGTCTTTTCTGAGGATGAGATCATATTGCGGTAAGCTGAGGCAGACAATCGGCAAAAGGTGCCTAGAAAGGAGGAACGGTGGAATCGGAGAGTAAGGACGCCATGCGTTACTCTGTGTAACTTTGGTGCCAAAGTCGAAAACCCATGTCAATCTCTTGCTTGTGACCGATTTGCAATTCGAGCCCCAGCAAAGCTCAACTCTGGATCTTCTTGGCACCGACCGCCGCATTGGTGATTTTCTTGGAGGCGCGGAGAGCTCCACGATGTCGTCTGCCATCCGCACAGAGCTGCAAGCGCCCCGGAAACGTGTATGGCACGTACACATCGGCGACCGCGACGGTTTGAAGCCAGCGCTGTGCTGGCTTGAAGCAGGCGCGAAGGAGCCGGGTTGTTCGGGGTTTGCACCCAGGGCGAGAAGAACACCTTTCAGAGTGCAGAGTGAATTGATGGACGAGGCGCGAACACTTGTAAGTACAGGCATGATAAGTGAGGTCTCGTTGGCGGGTGGTCCTCTCCCATACGCGTTTCGGGGGTATCTATGAGGGTTACACTGCCCGCGTTCGGCATCAATACCTAGTTCGATTGGGCTGCTGCCGAATGGGCGAACGGTGCGGGACGTATTTCGTCGCAATGTCGGGGTCAATGGGTGGGTTGCGCAGCAGAGGAATTGGTTGGTGTGATTTTACCCACCGCCGGGAAAAGTGATCAGCAAATGTGATCCCTACTCGGGGGTACATACTTGCGAGCATTTACTTCGTTTCAAGATGTTGTTTGATACGGATGTGCGGGAGTGCGGGAGTGCGAAACGAAAGCGGATAGTACGAGCATCGCAGAGGGTTGAAGGGTAGATTCTCTGCAAGTCTTCATGGATCGTCTGCGACGTGTTTATAGATTACACGGTTATACCTCAACCAGGGAATCCGGCCTCGTTCTCCGACGCAATTCCGTCACTTGAGCGAGGGTAGGCAGGCAGGTAGTATTTATTACACGGAGGAGTTCCGCCGGCCAAGACCCAAAAGTGGCCTGGTTGATGAGCGTTGCTGTTCTGATTGACGGAGATGCGTTCAAAATAGATCCCCGCTTTCAAGTTTAGTAGTGCCATGGCCGGCAGTGTGGGCTGTGTCCAGGGAGAGGCTAGTGTAAAAACACTCCGATGGGTCAATTACTATCAAGAGGCTGCAAAGTGGGCCGTGCGCTGCGGTTGTCGTTGACGGTTCAGTGTTTCGCAGCGACTGCCGTGATGACCACTGGCAGTGATTTCGCCTGCCAGCGGCGCGAAATGTAAGGATTGCTGACGCTCAGTTAGGAAAAATTGCGCAGTCGGTCGGCCGGCTTGGCCTTTCTTGGTATTAGCCAATTCGGCTTTGGGAGGTCCTGGTTAGGAGAAAGACTAAAGCAGTCCACAGCCACGTGACCACACCTCTACATCTTTCTCGTACTTATGTCTTTCTTGAAGCGGAATCACCCACCGTTGGAGGATATTTCTGACGAGGAAGATGACAATATCGATCCCGAGCTCCGCCTCCGTACAATTCGCACCGCTCACAGCGCCATTGCGGAGAGTATTGTTGCTGATGCCGCCAGACCAGGCGCCGACGGCGGTTCTTTCGCTCCCGGGGAGAGAAATACAAGGAGCGTAAGGGAGACGCGGAGGACGGTCCCGGGAGGCCGGCACCAGACGGACGGCGACGGAACGTATATGTGAACACACCGTTACGCGCGGGGAGGTGGACGGGAAGGGTGACCCCTTGGTCAAGTACCCCAGAATAAAAGTCCGCACGACAAGTGAGTCTCTGGTGTGGAATATGTGCGGTATACTCATTCGAATATTCAGAATACACACTTCTGACCTTCGTACCCCGGAATCTCTACGAGCAGTTCCGTCGAGTTGCTAACATGTTCTTCTTGGTCCTCGTTGTCTTGCAGCGTGCGTGCTTGTGTTCTAAATGAGCGAATACATGCTCAAGTCATCCTGTAGTTTTCCCCGTTTTTGGTGCTACATCAGGCGCTGCCGCCGTCCTACCACTCGCCTTCATTCTCACCGTAACCGCTATAAAGGATGGCATAGAAGACTACCGCCGTGGTCGCCTCGATGAAGAGGTTAACAACTCGCCAACGACCCGTCTTTCATTACACAACCCCAACCAGCCGCGGGACGGCCGCACCTTCATCGAGAAACTCTTTGGCCTCAAGAAGCCCGGCACCGTCAGTCGCGGGTGCAGAAACTGCGCACGAAGGAGGCCTCCGACATGGTCTACCGTGGTTCAAGCCAGAGCACGCTCAATGTCGGTGTCAACGACGACGCGAGCATCCGCCCAGGCCACTCATACCCCCCGCCGCCCGTGCTTGACCCGAACCTGCGCACCGGCGCCGCCATGTGGGAACGCACGCTGTGGAAGAAGCTCGAGGTCGGCGACATCGTGATGCTCAAGGACAACGATCAGGTCCCCGCCGACATCATTGTCCTCGCGACCTCGGACCCGGACGGGAACTGCTATCTGGAGACCAAGAATCTTGATGGAGAGACGAATTTGAAGGTCAGCTTTCCTCACATTCCTCCTATTGTACTTATCAGCCTATAGCTCCGGAAAGCGCTGACTGCGACGCGCGGCATGTCCTCGGCCGAAGAAGAGGTGCAGCGCGCGCGCTTCGTCCTCGACTCGGACCCGCCGAGCCAGAATCTCTACATCTACCACGGCGTTTTGCGCTACCGCGACTACTCTTCTGTCAACTCTAACTTTAGCAGCGTTCATGCGCGCGGCGTGGACAAGTTCTTCCTGGAGGCGGAAACGGCGGGAATGGAAACTTCGAGGAGCGCGTGGAGCCGGTGAGCATCAACGAGCTGTTGCTGCGTGGATGTACGCTCCGGAACACCAATGGGTGGTTGGGCTTGTCGTCTTCACGGGCGAGGACACGAAGATTGTTCTCAATGGGGGTGATACGCCGAGTAAGCGGAGTAAAGTACGGGCACTCCTTTGCTTCCTCAGAGCTGTTATTGACTGACTATGGATGATATCAAGATCGAGCGCGAGACGAACTTCAATGTTGCGGTCAACTTTGTAGTGATGCTCACCATGTGTATCATTGTCGGCGTTCTCAGCGGGGTTTTC
This sequence comes from Panellus pusillus, assembly GCA_013387415.1. Lineage (NCBI taxonomy): Eukaryota > Fungi > Basidiomycota > Agaricomycetes > Agaricales > Mycenaceae > Panellus > Panellus pusillus. The sequence goes on along the minus strand of QVIE01000825.1, from coordinate 31,184 downwards.
GATACGATGCGGACACCAGCGCCAAGTTCTTCGAGAGGGGCGCGGATCCAACGTCTATCGTCGCGGTCAATGGTATAGTTACCTTTGCGTAGGTTTCATCCCTTCCTGGCGAGGACGAATCCGCTGACTCGCGCTTAGGTCGGCCATCGTCGCCTTCCAAAACATCGTTCCCATTTCGCTGTATATTTCGATTGAAATCGTCAAGACAATACAGGCGTACTTTATCTCGCAAGATGTCGAAATGTATTACGAGGGCTATGACACGCCATGTGTACCCAAGACCTGGAATATTAGTGACGACCTAGGGCAGATCGAGTGAGCTCTCTCATGTCGCTGGCCCAGCTACGTACTCATCCCGTCTATTAGATACGTATTCTCTGACAAGACGGGCACGCTGACGCAGAACATCATGGAGTTCCAGAAGTGCTCAGTCAACGGGACCGCGTACGGCGAGGGCGTTACTGAGGCGCAGCGTGGGGCAGCCACCCGTGCGGGGGCAGCGGACGCGATGGACCCGCACGAGCTAAACGCGAAGCTCGCAGGGCTCAAGCAGCTGATGGTCAACACTATGGAGCGCGCGTGGTCGAATCGGTATCTCGAGACGGACAAGCTGACGCTCGTCTCCCCGGCGCTTGCCACCGCACTCGCGGATCAGCAGTCGGCGGAGCGACCACATTTGATAGCCTTCTTCCGCGCGTTGGCGCTGTGCCATAGCGTTCTTGCGGAGCGCCACGGGCAGGATGATTCCAAGGAGTCGGGGAAGATCCGTGTGGAGTACAAGGCGGAGAGCCCGGACGAAGGCGGCGCTGGTGGGCGCGGCCCGCGACGTGGGGTTCGCGTTTGTCAACAAAGGGCGCGAGATGATCGAGATCGAGGTGCTCGGCCAACCCGAACGGTGGACGCTCCTCCGTGTGCTCGAGTTCAATTCCACACGGAAGCGGATGAGTACGATATATAGGGCGCCGGACGGACGGCTGGTGATGTACTGCAAGGGCGCGGACAGTGTGATTTATGCGAGGCTTGCAGCGGACCATGATCCGGTATTGAAGGAGGCGACGAGGAAGGACATGGAGGCATTTGCGAATAACGGGCTGCGGACGCTCTGTGTTGCGTGGAAGGTGCTGGACCAGGAGGAGTATGCCAGGTGGGGGAGGGTCTATGATGAGGCGACGAACCGGATCGACGGACGGGACGAGGCGATTGAGGCTGCGTGCGAGGAAATCGAGAAGGATTTCACGATTCTCGGGGCGACAGCGCTCGAGGACAAGCTTCAAGAGGGTGTTCCGGAGGCCATTGAGTTGCTGCATCGCGCGGGCATCAAGCTGTGGATTCTCACTGGTAAGTCTCATTCCTCCCAGCTTCGCATTTGCCAATTCCCTACACCAACTAGGCGATAAGCTGCAAACGGCTATTGAGATCGGCTACAGCTGCAATCTCCTCAAGCAGGACATGGACCTCATGATTCTCTCTGCGGACTCTCAGCAACAGGCGCGCGCGCAGATTGAAGCGGGGTTGAACAAGATCGCTTCGGTTCTTGGTCCGCCGTCGTGGGATCCGCGTAAACGGGGCTTCGTTCCCGGGGCGCAACGGGCATTTGCTGTCGTCATTGACGGGGACACCTTGACGCATGCGCTGAGTCCAGAATTGAAGGAGATGTTCTTGAATCTGGGCACGCAGTGCGAGACGGTTGTCTGCTGTCGTGTGTCGCCTGCGCAGAAGGCGTTGACTGTCAAGCTGGTGAGTCGTTCTTGATCTGTAGACTTTTTGCTCCGTCCTGAAGATTGCCGGCAGGTCAAGGATGGCCGGAATGCGATGACGTTATCGATCGGAGATGGTGCCAACGACGTCGCGATGATCCAAGAGGCGAACATCGGGTGCGGGCTTGTTGGGCTCGAAGGCTCGCAGGCCGCCATGTCCGCCGACTACGCCTTCGGCCAGTTCCGTTTCCTTACCAAGCTTCTCCTGGTCCATGGGCGGTGGTCGTATCAGCGAGTTGCTGACATGCATGCCAACTTTTTTCTACAAGGTGCGTGCCATCTAGTCTCTCACGACGTTCATTCTGATTGGTTACCTAGAATGTCATCTGGACTTTCGGCATGTTCTGGTTCATGCCTTTCAATAGGTATCTTTCCTATTGCTATTCGTATTGCCCGGGTAGCTCATGATACTTCAGCTTCGACGCGACATACTTGTACCACTACACCTTCATTCTCCTTTGCAATCTCGCCTTCACATCGCTGCCCGTCATTGTATTAGGTGGTAAGTGTATTCATTCCCTCGCTTCGTCACTGGCGCTCACAGGCTGGTAGCGTTCGACCAGGATATCAACGCGCGAGCGGCGCTTGCCTATCCGCAACTGTACATTCGGGGGATCCGGGGATTGGAATACACTCCGCTCAAGTTTTGGATGTATATGTTTGATGGGCTGTACCAGTCTGCTGTCGTCTACTTCATCCCGTACCTTGTGTGGACGCTGGGCCTCGCGGTTTCGTGGAATGGCAAGGTATCGACTCACTTTCGGACTTTGGGACAACTGTCGCGGTCGCTGCCATCTGGGCCGCCAACACCTATGTCGGGATGAACACGAACTAGTCCGTCGTATTCTTAGTGATTTGCTTGACTTGTGTATGCTGATTGAATACGCAGCTGGACGGTGCTGACCTGGGTCACCGTCTTTGGATCGTCCATCATCATGATGCTTTGGATTGTCGTCTATTCTTTCTTTTTCAGCTACAACTTCATCGACGAGTTCATTGTGCTGTACGGAGAACTGACATTCTGGACGACGGTGGTGGTCACGACCTTCATATGCCTGAGTCCGTGTTCCCTCTTTACATTGATGGCGGAGGTGACTGATCTCTATTGACAGCGCCGCGTTTCCTCGTCAAGTACTACGCCACGGTGTATCACCCGTACGACAAGGACATCGTCCGTGAAATGTGGGTTAAGGGCGACCTCAAGGACCAACTTGGGATCCAGCACCGCAACGGGAAACGGCGTCACGGGGCCGTCACTGCGGCGGAGCCAGAGACGGCGCCCATGTTCTTCGATCAGCACACGCGCTCGCTCTCGGAACTCTCCCAATACGAGCCGGCAAACACCGCGAGCCCTGGGACCACCGCTGTCGACATCTCCATGGCTGCCCGCCTTACGCAGACAACAACAACCTTCGCCCTACACGGACAACACCCCTCCGAACGAAGAGCAGTCACAATACCTTTACGCGCCAGCACCGCGGCAGGGCGCTCCCAGTCCCGCGAGCCCCAATCCATCATATTACTCCGTCTCCGAGCTCCCACCACCCTCCCCTCTGCCATCGCCTAAATACCGCCTACCCACAGGCGAGATTACTAGTACGCCGCCTAGTCGAAGATCAAGTATCGCCACGACACGGGCGAGCGTGCGGACGGCGCGACCGACGGCACCGATGCCGTCTCCGCCGTACGATTCGACCCCGATGTCGCCTGCAATGCTGTCGCCGCCGCCCACGCAGCAACAGCAGCAGTTCGAGATGCAGTCAGTGCGGCCGGGCCCTCTGCCTACCATTCACCGAGTTCGGTGGGGCATGGTGGGGGCACTCCGTCCGATCTGGGAGCCAAGCGAGCTATGCCAGTTACGCGACCGCGCCTGAGGGGTCGTTTGCCCATGAGAATATGGATGCGGACGGGCAGGGCGGAGGGGAGTATCAGTACTATGCACATGGCTACCAGCAGGGCGAGCTAGATGTGTATGGACACGACCCAAGCCGACCTGTCAGTGGGATATCGTGGGATGGCGCGCGAGCGGTATGAGGACGCACTTCCCTCTTTTTCCCTCTTTTTCGACTACAGTATACCTCATCACTCACTTGCATTCGGATTTCTGCGCCTGCTCGTTGGTTCATTTTGATACCGTGTAGAGTTTGTAGAACCCGGCTATCTATCTTGTGCGCATCTTTTATTATTACATTCGGTACCTGTGCAATAAGAAGTAATGAAGCAAGAATATTTTTTTGGGGAGAAGGGCTTACAATTGAGGCAGTTTACGGCCTCGGCCGCACTCGTGACAGCTGACAATTGAAATCAGACGCCCAATTTGTCCACTGTTTCTTGGACTGACTCCTGCACCGTCGATGCCGCCAGTGACGACAGCGGAGACCCAGGAGGCGGCGACGGCGGCGATGCTCAAGGAGCGCCGTTTCAAGCTCAGCAGGTCTGCTGTCTCCTTGCATTTTGTGAATGTTTATATATTGACTTTCGCACAGAGCCTGCGACCGCTGTCGGTCAGTTATTTTTTCTTTGTGGTGCCATATCTAAGTCTCCGCAGCCGCCGCAGAATCAAGTGCGACGAGGGGCACCCATGCCAAGCGTGTCTCGCTGCTAGTTCCGCGTGCACTTTCGAAGAGCCGGGCAAGCGCACGCACCCACACAAGTCGAAGCGCACCGCGACGCTCGAAGATAGGATGCACCATCTCGAGACCCTCATCCAAGCTATACCGCCTGCTGTATTTGCGGCGGGGAACATGGGAGCGACCACCCCATGTCGATAGGGGACGCACCGGCAAGCCCCGTTGCCCCGTTCATGTTCCCCTCCTTTACCTCTGGGGTACCTCCACCTTCACTTCATGTCTTTCCGCTTACCAACCCTCGACGCACTTTACGCCCAAGCCCAAAATCGACGAAAGCATAGCGCCGCCCCTCCTACCATCAGACGCTGCCTCTCCCGATCAGCTCTCGGAGGAAACATCACGGCTGTCTCTTTCCGCATCGTATCTGTACTTTGACGACGAGGGTTACACCCGGTGGCAGGGCGAGACGTCAGGTCTCCCTCTGCTCGATTTACTCGTCGAGCGGCATGTGCCGTCCTCAGACGCAGCAGCACCGCCTTCAGTAGCGCCCGTGGAACAAGATTGGTTCCCGAACCGTACTGCGCGCCGCACAGACGTCAATCCGCAGACTCTCTGGCGACTTATCACCTCGTATGTGGCACCGGAACTTATGGACAGGTACGCAACGTGTTGCTGACAGTTCGAAATGAGGTTCTAAATCGCCTCTCATTTAGTTTGGTACACTGCTACCTCTCTACCTCTTATTATCTCCTTCCCTTTCTCCATGTTCCGACATTCCTTGCTGTCAGTGTCGTCTTGTTGTTACACTCCCGTCGCTTACCAATCATCAGGACTACGGCAACCCCCAAAAATGGGGCGAGCCCGGCTTTTCTGCGTTCATCGTAGCAATATGCTGCCTTGCATCAAGACACATGGACGACCCCCGTGTCCGCGCTTCACCTCAAGACGGGATTTCCGCGGGGACGCAGTGGTTCGAGCTACTCGGACGTCTGCGAACGCTTCCCATCGCCGATCATCCCACGTTATACACCATTCAAGCTGATTTGATAGCGGCAGTCTATGCAGTTGGTCTGGGAAAGCTCTCCAAAGCCGCGGCATTGCTCTCGGAAGCCGTGACCATCTCGATCGACGCCGGTCTGCACCGCAATGCGGACACGTATGACCTGTTCGATCCGATCGAGGACGAGGTGCGGAAGCGCACATTCTGGTGTGTGTATATCTGGGACAAGCAGCTCAGCGCGCACTTTGGGCGCCCCCCGATGCTGCGGTTGAGAGACTGTGATGTCGGCGAGCCCGCGCCGGTGGACGACGAGTATATCACGCGCGAGGGGTGGGGACGCCTGTCCTGCCTCCTGACACGTCTTGCCGTATGGCCGCCTTCGTCTGTGCGCTGCGTATACTCGTCGTCTTGGAGAGCGTGCTGGACATGCCGCCTGCGCGTGACGTCGCGGGGGCTCGTTCCTGGCCCGGGCGGGAGGCTGCTGGGGGCGCGCGCCGCGTTCGCGAGCTGCGGGAGGAGGAGGCGATGCTGGACGAGATTCATCGCGGGTTGCCGGTGTATTTTGCGCATAGCGCAGAGACGCTCGCCAGCGAGGACACGATCCGGTTCACGCAGGCGGTGCGGCTGCACTGTGCGGAACAGTTTGTCAGGTTGCTCATATACCGGCATCGGTTCTCGGAACTCGTCGCGGAGAGGACTGCTCCGGCGGACCCGCAGATGAGGCCGCCGCAGAGCGACGTGGAGACCGACGCGATGGTGAAAGCGCATTATTCGGCATTGCAGATCATCGCATCTCATCTGCTTGTCGCCAAGAAGGGGCTGATGACATACTGTATGTGTTTCGTCTATCTCCTTGCGCGAGACAATGGCTGACAGACATATAGATGGGGTGCATGTTATTCACCAGCTGACTCAAGCGGGGCGTACGCTTGTCGCAGTGCTGCTGAACTGTAAGACCGAGGCGTTACAGCCGCTGATTCCCCCGGACTCGATGCGCTGCGGTCGTGTGTAGGCTTGCTGAGGCGCTTTAGTGGCGGTATGTCTGTGGGCTGCGGTCTGGCGATTTGATGGAAGAGTTTTGTCGCTGTACGTGTTTTCGTACTTCGTCCGCTCTCACGTTCATTAACGATCGGCTCTTCCTTCTAGTGACTCAGATACCACTTGATGCGCCGCGGGAGACGTCTGAGACTAACACGAATTCTCGGCCCCGTGGATACGGCCTGTGCGCAAGAAGTCTGTCGCTGCCAATAGCGCAGCGCGGGCTCGTTCGAGCAGCGCCGGGGATAGCCCATCGCACAAAAGCGGCGGGAGCAGCCACAGTCCGGAAGCGTTTTCGCCTTCGGACTTTTTCGCTGATCCACCCGAGTACGGGCAACCTTTCCCCGAGATCGATGGGCTGGTAAATGGGGGAGGAGATCCGCGGATGTATGCGGAAGTGCTAGCGATGTTTAATGATGGGGCTTCAGATGGGGGACATATCTTCTCATCCGCGGACTTCACAAGCTCCGCGCCATCCCGGGCCGGTAGGCTTCAGTGCAATCGCGACGCTCTGAGGTTGCCCAACGCCATGGGTCTGGCGGCGTGTATTTCTGTTCTGAGCTTTGCTTTGCATTATCATGTATAGCGTTATTTCCACCGTGTAAGTATGTCATGTATGAGTATGTACCTATCAACCTGCGTTTGACCCCACCTTGCGCCCGCCTGATGGCGCGTCGAGTGCGCACAAGGGTATCGCCCGAATAATTCTCAAATTTCCTTTTTGGGGGTGCTACAAAGAGGAAAACCACGTGTATTACATCCACCGATCGTTTTCTCACATGGCAGTGTCGGTGCGAGAATTCTCAAGGTAACACTGACTCGTTCGCGGTACCATATAAGGTCGGTCGCCGCGGGATGGCCTGCTGGCTAGCGACGGTCCCCCTCCCACCCATCCAATTGTATTTGCTGCAGCGTCGAGGGTTCTGTCAGTGGAAGCTCAGATCCCAAGACAATAGGGTGTACTGCTAGTCGATCTCAGGCCCTATCAGAAACCGGCATCATTCTCTTTTGTTTCTGCGCGAAGACAAAGAAATGACTGCTACTTAATTCCAACGACCGCTGTAACCAGCACCACAACATCTTCCCCGTCGCCATGGATTACCAGCAAATTTCCGCCCCCATCCACTCGCTCCCGGTCGAGCTCCTCGCATACATCTTCGTGCTTGGGACGCATGATCCTGTCCCGCCTGACGCTGGAGTCGCAGAGGAAAACGAGTGCCAGCCCTTCGATTCTGAAAGCGTCAAGAGACCGCTGATATACACCAGCGTTAGCCGCCTATGGCGGGACGTTGCGCTGAGCACGCCTGCGCTGTACACCAGTCTTTGTATCACCCCGAACTTGCTCCGGGCCGCCGGCTCTTCTGCAGTCTTGGACGTAAAGCCTATCTCCACCTACCTAGCCCTCTCGTCCCACCGTCTGGTCGATATCCTCATCGATGCTCGCGACCATGACTGGGATTTTCAGGATGAGAAGTACGTGCTTTGACTTGCCTTCGTTCGAATTGTTTGACTGACAGATGGCGCAGCTATTATGACCCGATCTTTTCTGTAGAGCACATGAGCGCCGCCATAGCGGTTTTACTTCCACATATCCGGCGGTGGCGATCACTGTCCATTCTCACGGACGTATACAGGCCCATGCACGCCGCACTTCGTCCTTTGGAGGCGTGTCTCGGCACATACGGCGCCCCGCATCTCCAGAGTCTGCGGCTCATGCGCTGCGACTCGTATGCAGCCCATGCGTCCTTTTCCCCCGTCTCGGATCCCGAGCACGTCTTCCTTTCGTCGATCCGCGACGGTGCATCCTTGCTTCCCAGCCTTCGACATCTGAGCCTTCGTGGTGTTCCAGCAGCCTGGAAATCTCTCGCTTCGCTACTTCCGACCTGTCTGCAGTCGCTCGAGTTTGCATATCACCCTATCCCACACAGCCGACCATTTCGGAGCTCGCTAACATCTTGGCCACAACTCCACGTCTCTCCCGACTGTCCATGAATGGTTCAGGCCCTATTCTCTTTGACCCGCCATTGATCCTCCCGCCCCCGCCCCCATCTATCTTCCAGAGCTCAGAAATCTGACCCTCGGATACACCTCGACCTCTAATGGCCTTGCCTTCCTCCAGCTCCTTTCCTCTGGGGCGCCGCATGTCCAGGTGCTTCACCTCGAAGACGCGAGCGACCCCGTGGCTCCCATCCCGTCGACGCCTCTCCGCTCGTCGCGTTCCTCGCTCCTCACAATTCCGATACACCCGGCCCATTTCCCTCCCTCACCGCACTCGAGCTGCGACGTGCACATCTCAGAAAAGCCGTGTCCCAACATCCCCTTACGGTCTCGCACCTCGAACTTGTTGGCATGGAGCCTGCTGCGCTCGCCGCCGTTCACTGCACAGACTCGCTGTGCGTGCGGGGCGGATCCCTTCTCGCGGCGCCGGCACAGCTAATGCGCGCGGTGCTCATCGGTCTCGGTGGCGAGGCTGACCCGCACCGGCATCAGCCTCTCTGCACCCTCGAGATACACGAGTCGGTCTTCCCCGCGCCGGAGGCGGTGCCTGTCGAGGACTTTTACGCGGGTGGGACGAGGGTCCGGGTGTACCGGCGTGGTTTGTCAGAGTATGAGGATGAAGATGAGGACGAAGACGAGGACACGCTGATGGGAAGTGATCGCGGCTCGGATTTTGGGTGTGTGATGGTGGACGAGGAGATGGAGCTGGTGGAGGCGTTCAAGCCCGGGGGCGTGTTCAACGACCCGGTGTTTGATGCGCGGTATGCCAACTATGGGTATGTTGGTGCGATGGTCGTTGGCGTTTGATGCTTGTAGGTACTTGCTTGAACTGTATTGCTGTCCTGAATGCTTTGTCTCTGTACATGTGAATCGACAATTGAATGTCGTCTATTCCTGTGATTTTTGAGCACGTTGGATCGCCGAAGTCGCCATGGGATCTAGAACAGCGAAATTCTGACCTCTGCCCCTCACACGAGCACAGGTAGTACGTGGCGCCGGGCGGGTCGCGACTGCCAAAGCGGAAAGTCGATTACCGATTACAGCGTCAGGCCAAAACAAAGTCAACGTCAACCAAATCGACCCAGACTCGACCTCAATGCCCAGGACCAATGGGGTCAGATTCGAGTCTTCTCGCGGCATTCAGAGAAGGAACTTCGTCAGTTACGCAACGCGCAGACACTGGACGTATCTGAACCAGAACAGATCCCAGACATAAGTAAGCTTAGAGCTATCTTTGAACTTTTTTTGGCCTTTCAGCAAGAGGTACCAAGCGCCTCAGGGTCAGTCTGACGTACCAAAAAAGTTCCAGCCTTCCATGGGGATTCTGGCAGCTATCCTGGCGCCTATGAGTCTCAAAGAGGCGAAAAGAGTGTTGATCACCCAACGCGACGCACGTGCTGGGAAAAAGTGGCGGACGGACCAAACAAGCCAAGACGTTGGGCAGCTGCACGCGTCTTGCCTCCTGCGCTCATCTTCCTCGTCGCCTTACCTCGTTTCTCCTCCTCCCGAGTCTACCCTCAAATATGGCTAGAAAAGCTGCTGCTGCTGCCGATGGCGAGAACCGCTGCCGCCGAGCCCCGTCGCTCGAGCCGTATCAAGGATCTGCCCAAAGCGGAGGCCCCTGCGAAGAAGGCTGCAAAGCCCCGCTCGAAGAAGGAGCCCAAGGAAGCTGAAGATGGTGCTGAGAAGCCCAAGCGGGCCGCAAGCGCAAGGAGCCTCCGGCCGAAGCTGAGGCCAACGGCGATGAACCGCCCCTGCCGCAGAGGATGAAGAGGCACCGCCTGCCAAGAAGGTTCGCCTCAAGATCGTCGCTCTCTATGACGTCTACTTACTGGGTCTGCTCGTCTGTCCGTCCAGACAAAGCCCGACTCCAAGCCCGCGAGCAAAGCTGCTTCTGTCAAACCGGCGTCCAAGGCGGCCAAGCCGTCTTCGAAAGCATCGGCCAAGCCTGCGTCTAAGGCGTCTGTAAAGCCTGCGTCTCGTGCTGGCTCCAAGAAGCCGGCGTCCAAGGTAAGACTCACCCCCTCTTGTCTGCTTGTCTGTCTCACATGCTGACTAACACGTCGCCCTCAGGCTGAAGCCACCGCACCTGCATCCGCTGCGCCTGCTGTTGACGAGACTATCAACGAGGAGACGGAGGCAGAGGCTGCTGCCGAGGCCGAGGACGCCGCTGAGGCGGACGTATGACACTTCCTGTCTTTCCTCTTCAATGCGTCTCATAGCGGTCCAATCTCCAGGCCTAGATGTCCCTCCTGCGTACCCGCCTAGTTTCGATTCTTGCCAAAATTCTCAGGACGAACGGTCGGCCGGATCGAAACGCATCCTACCCTCGCTTTGACCTTGCTATCGCTTGTCTTATCCTCTATCTATTCTATACCGTACCACGCCACCCACTACGTGTTGTATGTATGTACGTCCCCCTTGTATCCCTCTTCGCGGCCCTTCTTCGTCTTTTCAGTCCGGATAACTCTTTACTTCAAATACGTTCTGTCTACCTTTCCCGTATTGCCTCGCGTGTACGTTGGTCCTGGATATGCGGGCCTCTCCACCCTTGTCTTGTTGCGTTTATCTACGGTTATGATCATGCCTCTTCCCGACTGCAGTGTTTTGCCTTGCCCCTGCATTCTCTGATCAACGACTTCAGCCTCCTCTGTACCCGTGTTGCGCCTGCAGATCTACCTCGTCTTCCGTCTTTCTAGTCCTTTCCCTTCTCCTTGCCTCCTTTTTGATTCATATCCCTCTTCTCTGCATTCCCCTGCCTCATTCCATGCTGGTATCATCTTCAACCTTCCTCGCGCCCGCTTGCCGCTCCACACTTCGCCCTCCATATCCTTCCCTCTTCTCTATTCGCCACTGCGATCCTCACCTCCCTTTCGACCTCTTTCCTGTCTCTCCCCGCTTACTCTCTCCTCTCTTCCTCGTCCCCATCCTCCGCATCCCGTCCCCCCTCCCCGACCGCGCGCCTCCCCTTCGTTATTGTCTCTACCACTTTCCTAATCCTCCGCCTGTCCCCAACCTTTCTCCCCTTCTACACCTTCCCCCCGTCGTACACGCACCTTGCACCCACTGCCTCAGATAAGCACGCGCCGTCACCCGTATCTCAATTCGACCTAATTGAGCGCGTCGAGCGCCCCAAGTCCGACGTCGATGAACCGTTACTTATTCGACGTGCTGCATGCATGATCAAGATAACGGGCACGCGCGCTTGAGATCCGAGTAGACGATGGCTACGATTGGGCTTGCATGCGATGCGCGCTGAGTTCATGTAGTCGACGGGGTCGACCCACCCTCAGCCGGAGGATGTTAAGTACTAGTAAGTACAGTGCTTATAATTATTTCTGTATGTACGCGTGAGCGAGCACAGTGCGAGTCTCTGTCGACGGTGATGAGCTGGTTCGGGACGAGCCGGAGGAGGAGCGGGTCGAATACTTTGCTTGTCAGAATCCTCGTCGTCATCTTGATTCTTCAATATGGCTTGCTGCCGAAATCAATCGCAGCTCGACTCGGCATGAGCACTACATCACGACTGCCTCTTTCGGAATGAGACAGTTATCCTCTTCCCCAACGAGGGGCGTTCTTCGACTTTTATTTTCCGCATGTCCTCCTCGAAAACAGGCTCAGCGCCCCCGGCGCTGCCGCGGACGAGCGACCTGTCGTACGCGGGGGTGATGCTTTTCTGGCGCATCGTCACCGGGATCTTCTTCCGCGAGATACGCTCCAGAGGGTCGTTCAACATCCCTAAGGAAGGGCCCGTCATTTTCGTCGGCGCGCCGCACAATAATCAGGTTCTTGTCTGCGGCACACGCTTTTTGAGGGTCTAAAGTGTCTGGCAGTTTCTGGACTTGCTTTTGGGGCTGGAAGTGTACAAGGAAAGCGGCCGGCGCGTGCAGTTCCTCGTCGCCGCCGCCAGCATGAAGCGCGCCTTCATAGGTTTCTGGGCAAAGTTGATCAACAGCAGTCCGTCCCCTTCCACTCCTCTCTCTCATCTTCTTATAATAATTCACTTCCGCGACGAATGCAGTCCCCGTCGAACGCGCCGCCGACTCGGCCAAACCAGGCACAGGCCGCATCCGCCTCTCCCCCGACGACCCGTGTCTCGTCCTCGGTTCCTCAGAAACGAAATTCACACAAGAGTTCTCGCCGCGCATGCAGATCATGCTCTCAAAATCCCTCGGAAGCGCCACCGCCGAGGTCCTCGAGGTGCTCTCCGACACCGAGGTGCGGGTCAAGAAGGAGTTCAGCACGACCGAGGAGAAGGTCACCGATAAATTCCGCGAAGAGGTGGGCGAGGAAGGGGTGGAGTTCAAGCGGCTCCCGTTCGTCGACCAGCAGGACATGTACCGGCACGTCTACGACTGCCTCAATCGCGATGGAGCATCGGGATCTTTCCTGAAGGTACCCCCCTTCCCCTCATTATTTTTTCTTTTAACCTATAATGACGTCGAATAGGCGGCAGCCACGACCGCACTGACCTCCTCCCCCTCAAAGCCGGCGTCTCCATCATGGCCCTCGGTGCCATGTCCGCCGACCCTCCTTAAGAGTGAAAATCGTCCCCGTCGGCCTGTCCTACTTCCACGCACACAAATTCCGCTCGCGGGCCGTCGTTGAGTTCGGCCGCGCGTTCGACGTGCCGCCCGAGCTGGTGGAGATGTTTGGGAAGGGCGGCGCGGAGAAAAGGGAGGCGGTGCGCAGGCTGCTGGACGTCATCTTCGCGGCGTTGAAGACGGTCACGGTGCGCGCGCCCGATTACGAGACGCTCATGGTGCGCCTCGTCCGCTTTTCGTTTTATCTTATCTTATAACTAACGCGCCCACGCACCGCGAAAACAGCTCATCCAGGCCGTGCGCAGGCTGTACAAGACCCCTGGGCAGCACCTCACGCTCGGGCAGGTCGTCGAGCTCAACCGCCGCCTGCTGGAGGGCTACGAGCACTTCAAGGACCTCCCCCGCGTGCAGCGGCTGCGCGCGGACGTGCTGAAGTACAATCGGCTCGTGCGCGATATGGGGCTGCGCGACCATCAGGTTCGTCTCTCTCTCTCTCTCTCGCATCCGGGTGGTTCGACATATGCATATGCTGACGCGGACGTAGGTCCCCCGGGCGCAGCGCGCGGGGTGGAAGACCCTCGCGCTGCTCACGTACCGCGTCGGCCTGCTCGCCGTGTGGACCGTGTTCGCGCTGCCGGGGTCGTGCTCAACAGCCCCATATTCATCCTCGCATCCATCATCTCGCGAAAAAAAGCAAAGGTGCGTGCCCCCCTCCTCACCTCCGCCCTCACCTGTCCATGCCCACGCTAACGCGCAAACCGCCCGTCGACGTACACAGAAGCCCTCGCCGCCTCGCGCGTCAAAATCGCCGCGCGGGACGTCCTCGCGACGTGGAAGGTCCTCATCTCGCTCGGCGTCGCGCCCGTGCTGTACCTGCTGTACTCCGTCCTCGGGCTCCTGCTCGCCGTGCGCGCGGGCGCGCCGGTCAAGTGGCGCGTGCTGGCGCCGCTGGGGTCATGTGGGGCGTGCCGCTGATGAGCTATGCGGCGCTCAAGTTTGGGGAGGCGGGGATGGACGTGTTGAAGTGAGTGCGCGTCAGCGCTTTTTCTTTTCTGCCCCTCTTTCTTCGTGTCGTGTTGTGTTGGATTTTGGGGCTGGACTGACGATGGATTTATCTATTCTTCTTAATAGGAGCCTGCCGCCGCTCATAGCCGCGCTGGTCCCGGGCAACCAGCGCTCGCTGGACAAGCTCAAGGCGATGCGCGTGCATCTCTCGAACGAGGTGTCGGAGCTGATCAATGACTTTGGGCCGAACCTCTATGAGGACTTTAACGAGGTGAGTTTTGGGTTGATGGTTTTTGTTTGCTTTCGAATTCCTTCCTTCCTTCCTTCCGAGCTTCCGAGGTTTGCGATGCTCGCCCGAGAGACGAATATGTAGAATCCCTACCCTGCTGATTGACTTTTTGACTACGCCCCTCGCACATCCCGTCCCTTAATCCTCCTGCCTCCTCTGTTCCTCCCTCCCTCTCCCTCCCCTCCTTCGCCTCCCGCCCTCGTCCCTTCTCCGTTCTTCCTTCCTCCTTCCCTCCTTCCTGCCCAACTCACTAACTCACCAACCTCACTCACGCAGTGGCGCATCCTCGTCCCCTCCGCCTCCGTGCCGCCCTCCTCCGGCACGCCGGGCCTCTGGCGGCGCAAGTCCGGCACGGCGCGGTCGACGCGCAGGGCCTCGGGCTCACGCACCCCATGACGTGGCTCGACGAGCGGCTGTTCGGGTTCCATGCCTCCGTCGCGCCTTCTGCTTCTTCTTCTTCGCACAATGGCAATGGAGGGGAAGACGAGGAGGACGGGGGGACTACGAGGACGTGTTTGGGTACGTCAAGGCGATGCTGGGCGTGCCTACGGGCGGTACGGGGGCGGGGGACGGCGGGGGGGAGAGAGTCTGAAGACGCGCACGCCGACGCGGAGCCGGAATAGCTCGTATGCGGATCTGCAGAGGCTTAAGATGTCTGCTGCTTCCGCGGCCACCGGGGTGCCGGATGTGGGGAAGTTGCAGTAGGTAGACGTTCTCATATCGCCTTTTTTATGATGACCTACATAGTAGTTGCGTTGCTTATAGGACAGAAGACTCGCGCCGTGTTCGCTCACGCATAGGCATGCGCATACATACAGAATTAAATACTGTATACTGTACTTACTATAGCTTGATATGGCATACTTATCCTGCGTCTCGTTCAGGTTGTTGCAGCGCGCCAACGAAATAAATATTAATAAAGCGGCATGCTGGGCAGCGCCTAGACAAAAAGAGCTGGCCCACCTCGCCCCATCACTCAGCTCCTTTTTTGGTATATCCCAATCTGGCCTTGAATGCATTTCTTTCTTTCTTTCTTTCCATGGGCCATCATCAGCTGTGATCGACGAACAATGGGAACTTTGTATGCCGTGTTTCCTCCACAGTGCCACTGAACTCATGGTCAGTATAAAGCCCCTCCGAGTCTGAATCCTACAGCACTCATCCCCAACAACGAAACCGTATGTTCCACAGCAAAATCGTAGCTTTTGTCTTCCTCGTCCGCTTGTCCCCTCATGCTCCGTGCTCCATCTACTTATTCTGACTATCTTTCAGACCATCGCTGCCGCTAAGGCTCAGGTGCCGCCGACCGTGCCGACCGTGACGCTCTCGCCCCATGTCCTTTTCAGCGACATTGGTGTCTTTGCAGCCGTGGAACTTGCGTATGGCTTCCCAGCCACTTTGACCTCAGGCTCTTCACGAATGCACCCGCGTCCGCGACTGCCTACGAAATTGCTGTGGAAAGGACTATTGGCGATATTACAGTTACTCTCGGTACCCTCACCGCGACCGAGCTGCCGGGCTCAACCGCCGTCGTACTGAGGAGTCTAAACCAACCCCTCCGACTCTAACGGGATCAGAGTCGTGAAGCCCGTCCGGACCGTGCCGCGCCAAGACTCCCGATAACTACCTCCGTCTGGATTTTTATGTAGTACACACAGCGGCAGTTCGGGAATAAACAGGGCTTTTAGTTGGCTACGCTATTAGAAATATGGAATCAAGGATGATGTGGTTCTAAACTACAAGTTTGATTCGCCCTTATGTAACTGCCTCGGGCTTACGAAATCGGGTAACACCGAAGTGTTTAAGGGCCTTGACTCACTCTGAGGTTCGTCGTTTCCCAATTGCAAAGCTGCTTGAATCGCGAACGCGTCTGACATCTGCCAAGACTCCAGCAGGGTCCACTACGCCTTGACTCCGACATGCTGAGCTGAGCTTTTTGCGAGTTCATACTTGGGGGCCGGGGCCCTGAGGCTATGACGTTTATTATCGTTCTTTAAGTATTATAGGTTGCGCGAGCAACTCGGAAGAGTGAAGATGGACTAGTTTACTTCAAGTTTTCATCTCAAGTCTCTGGTTGAAACATGGGGTACCAACTTCCAGATCGAGCAACTTCGAAGTGCGCCGTGGCAGTGGCAGACGGTGGCACTCACAACTCTCAACATCGCACAAGAAGGCACCCGTGATCGACATTGATTGTCCGCATCAGTGAGCCTATAGGCACATAGGCAGCCCATAGGTACCTTCTCTGCAGCCATCAGACTCGGACTTGCTTTGCTTTTTTCCGTCACAATGTCCGCCGAATAAAAATGAATATGGGACCTGAGTAAAATACTAGAATGTACAGTCCACAGGCATAATCACATTTATGTAAAGCAGTATCTATGAGGATGAAGGTGTCGTACGAAATTTCCAGGTGCGCCTGCCGACGTCTACGTCGCCGTCTAGCGCCCTCCGGACCATGTGCAAAGTCGCCGGCGGTGCAGCGCCCGACTGTTTCCAAAACAGGGTGTGGGTTACCCATGGGTTCCCATGGGTGCCCACAGGCTTTGCAAATGCCCGCCGATTGAGGTTGAATGTGCAGTGTGATTGTGGAAGTAGGGAGTCGAAGCTGAGCTTCGATGTACGGGCTGTACAGTTCCTTGATTGGGAAGTTCGCCATCACTCAAAGTTGATTGTTCGCCTACACAGTTCGTTATTTTACTGCAAATAAGCTGCAAACCACAGACTTGAAAGTTGAACCAACAGAAAAAGTGCGTAGTTATGTAATAGTTGAATTAGCACAAAAACCACAAAGTTGGTGGTTGATTTGGGGCAAAAACCAGTGACCACAGTTTTTGCGGTGAGAGTTGTAATAAAGAACGAAAATAACGCTCATATGAGGCTGCTGATGACCATGCATACACGGACGCGTTCGCTAATGGCTCGACTTCAATAGTTTTTACTCTCTACTTATAGCTGGCAGGGCCAGCGCCGCTTCCGAGTATACGTAGGCTGTAGCCAGTCCTTAATACATATCATATCATACATACTATAGAGTCAGTAGACGACCTCGCGCCCGTCTCGCTTGTACACCCGCCCGGCCTTCATGACGAACTCCACGCGCCTGATCGTCTGGGCGAACTCCGCGGTGGAGGCGGCGTCGAGGGCGCCGGCGAGGCCGACGATGTCGGCGGCGAAGCGTGGGCGGAGGAGGCCGAATGGGACGGCGTTGTCCGGGGGCGTTCGGAGCCTGCGTCTGAGTCCCCGTCCGCATCCGGGGGCGACGCGTCCGCGGCAGAAGAATCGGATTCGGATGAGTTGGATATACATTGCCACCCGCCCCACGTCGCCCACCTCACCACCCACGCCCACGGCGCGCCCAAGCTATGCATGACCTCCATCTCGCGCGCGTTCTCCCCGTGCGGGAAGACGCCCGTGTCGCCCCCGCACGCGATCCGCACATTCCCCAAGCCGCAGGCGAGGACCGCTCGAAACGATCTGCACGCGTCGGCCCACCCGCTCGCGTGCGCGTCGCCCGTGCGCTGGAAGAGCGTGTGGTACGCCGCGAGGGTGGGGACGTATGTCGTTTTGCAGGCGGGGGAGGCGAGGCGCGCGAGGGCGGCGGGGCAGTCGGCGAGCGCGTTCGCGTGCTCGAGGGAGTCGATGCCGAGGGAGAGGACGGCGGCGATGGCGGGGGCGCTCTTGGCGTGCGCGGCGATGGGGACGCCGAGGGCGTGCGAGGCGCTGATGAGCGCGGCGAGCTCGGCGCGGGAGAACGTGGGGAGTGCCTGGGCGGCGAGGCGCGGGGAGACGGCGTGCAGGCGGGTGCGGGCGGGGTAGTCTTCGGGGAGAAGCGGGTGAGTTGCGGGTGGGCGCGGGAGAGTGCTTACTTACCGGCGTAGATCTTGACCCAGTCCGCGCCGGCGCCGACCTGCCTGCGCACAGCACGCACGCACGCCGTCTCCCCGTCGGCAACCTCCGCGCCCGTCACGCCCTCCACGCCCTCCGCATCCACGTGAATCGCGCTCTTCGGCCCGTACGCCCCCGTGCACACGATCGCCCGGTTCGCCGTGAAGTACCGCGGCCCGGGATCAGCGGCGCCGCGCCCGAGAGGCACTTGCGCAGCGCGACGTCCGCGTCGCCCGCGCCCTCCGTGCCGAGATCGCGCACGGCGGTGAACCCCGCGAGCAGCGTGCGCCGCGCGTGCACCGTCGCGCGCACGACGCGCTCCGCGAGGGGCTCCGTCGTCAGCTGGTCCGACCAGGAGGTCTCGTCGTACGAGTGCAGGAAGACTTGTGTTTCGTTTATTTTAGTGCGGTGTGGTGCAGAGGACGCCACGCACAGTGGACGTGGGCATCCACGAATCCCGGGACGACGGTCAGGTGGCGGAGGTCGATCGTGTCGGGGTCGTCGGCGTTGATGGCGTCGGGGTCGAAGGTCGATACATCGACGATGAGGCCCGTTTTGACGTCGACGGTGATGAGCTGGTTCGGGACGAGCCGGAGGAGCAGCGGGTCGAACACCTTGCCTGCCAGAATCCTCGTCGTCATTTTCATGGCCGCTGCGAAGCCGAAATCAATCAAACTCCGATGCCTCTTTCGGCGGGCGTCCCTCAGGCTCGACTTTCACTCTCCTCATAGTAAGCGGGCTCACTGGCTCAGCTTCTCTGCTCACTGGGAAACGGATTGGCTCAGACACTCCGAGGGACTCGTTCTGCCATGTGGGCCCGGGGCTTGCATCTCAATCGACCACATGCAATATGTATAATACCATCTTTGCTTGAAGTTCTCACTACACTGTAACAGCTCTGAGCTCAGGCCTCTGGAGGAGTCTCACTCTCAGGCTGCAGCGCGGCGCGGCGCAAGATCTACTGTAGATGGGTCGCTCCGAGTCGGTCTTGGCCCTTGGGGTCGAAGCCTACTTACTTGTTTGTTTGCTGGCACCCACGTTCGAAAACCACCGTTAACAGTAAGTAAGTAAGTAAGATCTCTCTACTGCCAGCCTGAGTGAGATTGCTTTTTGCCCTCAGCCCAGGCCCGGGATAGGGATAGGGATGCCACGGAATCGCTGTCGAGCGCGTCAGGTCACTCACACGAGTCACGACGAGACGAGCGATGCGAGGCGCGCTCCCCTCTCCCTCTCTGGAACACAGAGCGGGGTGCCGAGGCCAGCCATGAGCGACCTCCTGCTTGCTCTCCCTCGCCGAGTCTCAGTCTTCTTCTCTGCTCTAGCACCCCGGGCCCGTACACGCGTTGGATAACTCGGACATTGAAGCGGATGATCCCGCCCGCCCGTTCCCGGGACCCGGGAAGACGAAGGTATGGCTGCTTGCATGAGTCGAACTTGCTATGTATACGTACTTAAGCCTTATAATGATTCCAGTCCCAGTCTCTTTTCTCCTTTCTCCACCCTCTTTTCCCGCGGCCTGAATTCAATGCATAATACATATATGATCAGGATCTGCCCCCGGGCCCGCCCGCCGTCTCCTCTGCCTCTCTCTTGGACCTTGGTGCTGCCTCTCTCTTGGTGCTGCCTGTACATCTCGACTCTCTTGCTGACTGCTGTGCCGTCCACCGGGCCCCGGGGGCTTGAGAAATCGTGAACGGGGTTTCGAGTTCTCGGGAGGGAACGGACCAGGTCGGACTCGTGAAGGGACAATGGACTCGGCGAGCTATAAGTATACATGTAGTACGACGCAAGGCAAGGACGGTACCGGTGGAGTCAGACTTCAAGTTCGTTCGGTACACAGTGTGCTCAACGAAGACTCGGCGACAAAACGACACGGGAGATAGATGAGATGATAGTTCAAACCGTTCGACAGCCAGACAGAGACAGGAAATAGTAGTACGGTACGTATAGTACGCAAAGTAATAATGTATTAAAGATACACACAACGTCACAGCCCACGGCGCCCCACGCCCACAGTCCACTCTCGATCGATATCATCGCGCACGGAACTCGATCCCCTCCAACAGCCCCGAATCCTCCATGAACGTGCTCCACCGCTCGTCCAGCCGCGAATCCCGCGCCGCCAGCCCGAGATGCGCGAGCTCCGTGTTCGTGTTGTGCGCCTGGTACGTCCCCGCCGCCGCCTGATGTGGATGCGGGTGTGCGTGTGCGTGGCCGTGGGCGGGGTACATGTCCGGCGGCGTCCCCTGCGGCGGATATGGCTCCTGCGTCGGATGTGGATGCGAGCGATAATGCGAGTCCCGCTCGCGCAGCTGATGTTGCTGTTGCTGTTGCTGTAGCCGATGCTGTAGCCGATGCTGGTGCTGGGCCGCCGCGCGCTCCGCCTCGAGGTTATACGCCGCATCCACGTGCCAAACATATGGTGGGTGCTGTAATACGCCCTCAGGGCTGTAATAATTCTGCGTCTGCGGCGACTGGTGGTGCATCCCCCGGCGGTCCATCGAAGGGACGTACTCCTGCGGGGGCCCGTACTGCGCCTCCCACCGCGGCGGCGTGTCGATCGTCGGGCGCTGCGGCTGGAAGCCGGACGACGAAGACGAAGACGACGTAGACGGCATCGAATGCTGGCGTTGCCGCGGCGGCGGCGCCTCGAACTGATACTGCCGTGATCCCTGCGGGTCAAACGGCCGGTAATGCGAAGGCACCACCATCTCCTCCTCCCCGACCTGCATCGCCGTCGTCTCCGCCCGGCTCTGCTGCTGTCTACTTTCCCTTTCCGCATTTTGCTGCTTCTGCTGCTGTTGCTGCGTGGGGAACCCGACCGAGGACTGCGCCCCGCGCTGCACCTGCCCCGAAACGAATCTCGTGTGCCCCGCGAAGATCGAGAGCTCGTCGTCCGCCTCGTCTTTCACCTTGACCGGCGACCCCGTCGGGCCCAGCACCCCCGTCATCTTCCACAGTGCACCCCCATTGTCAGCGCCCAGCGGCGAGGGGTCGTTCTGCGCCGTCGCCAGCGCATGCCGGGCCTTCTCACTGAGCTTCGTCAAGATAGGCTATTTGACTTGTGGGCATCGAGCAACAAAATAAGGAAAGAAGCAGCTCACGAGTGCTTTGGTGGCCCGCCGACTGTACACCGCGGCTTTCGAGAACAACACACACGCCTGATCCAGCTCGGCCATCGCAGACGCCGCAAGCGGGCTCCTCGGCCCCCTCGTCACCACCGTCCCAAACACCACGGCTGCACTGAACGCGAACGTCCACATCGTCCAGAACCTCGCACACGCGTTGGGCATCACGGCAAACTGATCTCGCACAGACTTCAGGATCGTCCCGCTGGCGCGGTAGGCTGCGAGGAACGACGGCGCGTACGTGCTCTTCAAAGGATTCGCTGGCTGCTCGATGATCGCCTGTGCGAAGAAGCTCCGGTGGATATACATCAACACTGCGTCCTTTGCATCAGTCCCGTTATGGAGATACAAGAGACGGACGATCTCACCGGTCTCGCGGATGTGCTCGAGCACACAGCGCTGCATGCTGGCGCCAACATCCCCCTCCTGCGGGTTTTCCAGGAACGAAGGCAGCGGGAACTCGCGCACTTTGCGGTCCAGCTCCATGATCGTCGCGTACGTAGGTGCCTCCGCGGTAAGCGTCCGCAACGTCACGTCCGCCACGCACTCGGCCGCAAAGCGATATTGCCATACTTCAACTAGATACATGATGCGCGTTGAGCTCATTATCATCAAGACAACAAGAGAGGGACATACAGATGCCATCTCTATCCTTGTAATCTTCGGCCTTCGGGACAGAACAGTCGATGTACGCGAGAGAGAATGAGGGCGGCCGACCAGTGTTAAGGCTCTACAAATGACAAGTCAATGATGCGCTGTGTTTAGAGAAAGTTGAGGGTCTTACTGTCCATACATCTGCGACGAATAGATCCCAGAACAGAATCCTTCGTCGTTCTACCATCTTAGGCGAAAGACCCCATCTCGCACTATCTCGATCTGCACGGAATTGTCAGCTCAAAGAAGAAAGCCAGAAGATAACAAAACCCACGCAGTCCGATAGTCTGACTCAAATGCGCTGCAAGCGTGATCAGACTCCACGTCATCTCCATACTCGTCTCCCCATCCTCGGTGCCATTCGCATTCGGCCGCCCACCCGCAAGGCCCGAATATATGCTGAGCATATGCAGCGTCTGGATCGTCACTAAACTCGGCTTCTCCAACACCGGCTGCAGCGCCAACGCAGCCCTCGCAATCTGATGCAGGTGCTCTCCCTCTGCCGCGACGCGCTGCCTGTGCGCATGCGCCGCGGGGCAATCGTCGCTCACGCCCTCGGGCACAGGCAGCACGAGTGCGCCCGCGGCGAACACCATAAACAGCAACGCAAGGTCGTGCGGGCCCGTGTAGTCCTCTTCCGTCTCCCCTTTCCTGTCCGCAGCGTCTGCATCCGCGCTTCTGCCGGCGCCGTCCCAGAGCTCGTCCTCGTCGTCCGGACGCCCATACGCTTCGTACACGGCGCTCATCATCTCGCGCACCTGCCCAGGCGTCACATTGTGGAAGAGCCATCCGAGCTGAGCAAAATAGCACTCCATCAGCCGGCGTGCGTGAGCACGCCGCGGAAGGTGGGAGGTAACGAGCGCGTGGACGGCCTGCGGAGGCCCAAGGGCGGTGAGTGGGAAGGCAGCGGAGGAGAAAAGGGTAGTGGGTGAGGCGGAGGTTTGAGGAGGCGAGGCGCCTGAGTTGGAAAGGTTGTATGAATGGCCGGATGGAGGCGCGCCGCGAGAGGGGGATGCTGGAGAAGAGGCATGTGTGGAGGGTGGGGACAGGGATTGGGAAGAGCGAGAAAGCGAGAGGGAAGATGGCGAATCAGAGGTAGCGACACTTGTTACACTGGGAGTGTCTGGGACATTTGCAAGGAGAAGACTCTGCCAGAAAGTTCACAAGTGAAACAAACTCTGAGAGTAGTGTACTCACTTCAGACCCGCCCGTTGGCCCAAAGAACCGCGATATGCCATGGTCCGATATACTGAGTGTCCCAAACGCATCAATGACCTCCCCCGAGGTCGCGCCTGCATCAGTCGGAGTCCTCCCATCGGATGTGTCAAGCACTTCCCAACTCCCGTCCGCTCGTAGATTCGTCGCTTCGTCTGCAGTCGCAAAAGCCTCCTCAGGGACGAGCAGCGGATGTACCGCGCCGTCTGCACCACCCTGTCTGGCATGCAGAGCCATCAACGCATCCTCGAGCAGCCTAATGCGCTCGCCCATGCGCGCGATCTTGCGGTGGAGGTGCTCTGTCGCAGCGAGCACAAACCGTGTCCCCTGCCCCGTAGCAAGTGCCCCATTCGGACACAGTGCTGAACACCCGCGCCGCACACATGACTGGCAGGGAATCTGCTTGTCGCACTTGATTTTGAGGCTATCAAATTGTTTCAGAAACTCGCAGAGCTAGACAGGGTTTGGACCCACCGGCGACATTCCGCGCAGCTGACTTCACCTGAGAGAATCTGAATATAGGAAAGAATAAAAGGAGAAGGATATAGTGACCTCTGCTCCGTTTCACCTCGAGTTCGCGTGCATGGGTGAGGCTGCCCGACGGTATGTAGTCGGCAGCATCGCTGTCTTGGGGTCGCTTGTTATTTGACTTGTGAGGCTTTGACTTGTCCACGGGCATCAGCGCAGGCCCAATACGCAGCAGGTGAAGGTAGAAGAAGAGGAGGTGCAGCTGATTTCCCCACTTCGCGTCACTTGGCAAGTCCCGATTTGGCCAGCTTAAAAGAATTCCATTCCAGGAATTGCTTCCATTGCAAATCTGGGCAAATACAACCACAACCGCAGTCCCTTTCCTACAAGACTTTGCTGCCTACGTCCCCTCCCTCCCCCTCCTCACTCCCTGTTAATCTTAGAGCGACGCGCGTTCGGCGTCCGCAGCGCCCTTCTAGCCGAAGGTTTTCTGATAGTACCCCGAACAGTATTGATCTTCCCAGCCATATGCCCAGATTCGTGCTCTTCCGGTTTCCCAATCGCCAAGGGCCTGGTTTCCAACGACACTCGTCGCTCCGCAACCCAAGAATTCCGCGCGGCTATACTTTCTCTTCGAGAATTCGCTCACCCGACTGCTGCAGTCAACACACTGCTAGCCGCTGCTGCGCTTTTGCTGCGGCGACAGATTAGGGGTACGTAATTCAGATCGGGCAAACATTCATCTGATTATTGCTCCAGGTTACGAGCGTCGCCCGAAAAGGGAAAAGTGTATTATCGCAGATTCGCAGTCGGCCGTAACCGTACCTTCGGCCGTAAGTCCTATCTTTTCGATATCAAGTCCTTGCCAGAGGATTCTTTTTCTGATGACTTTCACGCCTTTTCACGCCGGCGAATATCACTCTACTTACCAGGAGTCTATTACCAATAGGCGCACCAAGGCTAGCCAGCCTCAGGCTTCAAAACAAATTATCCGCTTTGCCGTCGATCACAATTAATTAACACGGTGCCCGAAGGTACCACACCGGTCTACACCGGTACCGTCAATCCCGCAGCAGCCTCACAGCCTCCAGGGCGCGCCCCAATTCCGCAGCCCATTTCGCGTCGTGTGCATCGATTCAATTGCAGACAAGTCATGAGATATACTATAGGTTAACAAGCTACCTCAAGCTACCTGCAAAATGCGCTGAAGATCTGAAGCCATGGAGAAAACGTCAACGACGAGCGCTGCCAGCTGGACAATTGGTTACCGTCTCAAAAACTTCAATTCATTTGTCACTTCTTTGGTATGTTACGCATACGTACAAGGCTGATTGGTCCCCGCGGTCTGCGCGTCGTGGGTTGAACCGAGCGACTGGAACGCGCACCGACTCCATGGTCGGCGATGTTACCGCATCTCAACCCTCTACTGCCGCAAACCGACGATGGCTCAGGCGGCGGGCGGGGCAGGACACCTGTGGGTCGGAAGATCGCGGGACGTCACCATGACTGTGCTGGTATCCTGGACGTGCTGCGGTTCACATCACATTCAAATTGTGAGAAGGTCGAACTAATATAAATATGTTCAAAGGTCTAGACGTGCATAGGACGGAGACTCGCGGAGAGAAAACAGCATAACGCCGACATCTATCGTCATTGTGTCCAGACCGGTATAAAAAACCAAAATAGATATCGTCGGACCCGGTGGTTCAAAAGACTATGTTGAAGGCCGAGGCTTGTGACAGTGATTAGTTCAGCGATTTAAGCTTGACCAACCGCGCCGGCGAAATCATTCCCTATGGTCCTTCCTATGGCTTAGTTGAACCCATGTTGAAAACAAGTGGTCGCCACCACTTCTGTTTGAGCTGCCGTCCCCGTGTGGGACCTCGTGTCAAGACTCACGGCGGCATAGCGCTTCATAGCGCGTGCAATGTCGATCCAGCATGGCAAGTTGATGATTATCGCTGGACTTTCCGTACTATTTTCACAACGAAGATCTGGGTATGAACATCGAATACGCGGCAGCGCGTACCTTGAGCACCTTGAGTTAGCGCTTTCATTCTCGACAAACATCGCACTGACCTGCACTGACGATACTTGGTGCTGCGGCGTAACCAGGCACGAAGAGTAGGTAGGTAGCCATAGTTTCCTCCCAACGACTGGCAGACGTCTTGATCCAGAAAGATTCTAGACGTCTTTCCTTCTATATACAGATTCTTATACGTGGATCTCGAGTCTCGACGCGGGAGAATCTTCATCAGTGTTATCTTAGTGTTATCAGATTACTGAACTTTCGACGTATCTAAGGGCGATTGCTCACAAGCCATAGCATGGGATGGTCAGCAGACAGAACCATGCGGTCTGTGAGTATAATCAGTACCGAAAAGTTCCGATTGCCGTTTGATCGAACCTTCAACCTATCCACTGAAAGCGAAATCACAGCTTATCACAACTCAACTTATGGAAAGCCAGAACTACACGCTGATGTGATGCAATCAGCGAGGATAGGCGAATGATCCGCCATGTCAGACGAAGTGATGGCCGTTTGAGCTTCTAGAAATATTTGATGCATACTGGCCTATACTGGCATACTGCATGCCTAATAATTTGGGAATTGAAAAGGTCTTAGAAGTTGAATGAAAATCCGTTCGCCGGAGAGAGAGAGAGACGGACTCTCTCCGGAATGGCCTCATAATACTCCGATAGTTCTGTACTATATGGCTATAAGAGAAGTTCGGGGGATTCGGACGAGAACTGGACAGATGGCCCCTGGGGCGCATCATACTGTCATCTCGCCGACAGACTTCGATCCAACGCCTAATTCAATAGAATTTGATCACAAATATTAGAGTAATTAGTAATGTCACTAATGGAAAGATCGCGGCGGGCGAGAGACATCATAAGTCTGGACTTCAAATTTTGCACAATCCCCATTCATCCCACCGCTCGCTTCCAACACCAGCCGCAACGATGAACAAATCATCAGGATCGTACTTGCTTTTTATCTCGCTCAACTTTGCGTAGTTGGGTCCGAAGAACGTCGTCCGGAAGTTCGGCTCGAGTACGTCCGCCTCGTTCGAATATGAGCCAGCGTTGGGGCCAGACATCTTTTCGAGGATGGGAAGCTGCTGGGTCTGGAAAAGTTTGCGGATCGTATCGATCTCTTCGGTAGAGGCGGCGTCGGTCCATTGATTCCCAATGATTAGCTTCAGAACAATCAATATCAAGCTCGTTGAGCGTGCAAGTTCACTGACGTGTGTCTTTGCCGTGCGCCATGCAGGATTAACAGCCGAAGAAATATTAGCGTTCTTAGCGACTTGGCCTGAACACGATTTACTGCGTGAACGAGAAAATTGCCAGAAAAAGCATACCTCCAGCAACAAGATGTCCAAGAATACTGTGCCGACCGAGATCAGTGTATGGAATCGGTGCAAAAAGTTTCAAAACGCACGCCAAGGTTCCATTGTTCAGGAGCTCCGCGTAAATCTCCCCAACAGTCGCAGGGTCATGATACATGGCCTCAGGAATCAACCTGGAGCCCAAGACGCTGTTACCCCCAACAGAGTCGTCGGACATGAACAGTGCATCGTTGATGGAGCCGTACGACTGCTGTTGTGAGACAAGAGAAACGCCCGGAAGTGCCAGCGAAGCGTTTAGGAAGGGCGCAAAGAGCGCTGGCTGTGTTCTATGGTAGTGTTCGGAAAATATGTGAGTAAGTTAAAAACAGCCGGGGCGTCTGCGGCGGTCGAGCTCTTCTCGAGGTAGAAGTATTGACCCGCGTGCACTGAATCAAGGTCGAATATGTGCTGAGCGTGGACGCTGGCGAGGGCCGCGGCGGCAGTGTTATTCGCTGCCTCAAGGACGGCTGTGTTGAGCGTGGCATTGAATGTGGGAATGTTCTGAAAGTGGCCGAGATAACGACACCCAGCTGCCGGCCCCTCCGCCTCGAAGGGCATAGAAAACTGCGGAAAATATCAACTGAGTAAGGTGAGGAAGTGGCCCTTTTGCTCACGGTCAGGATGGGAGGCGCTATTGGCCTGTAGCACTTCTCCATTCGCAACGACGATTTGGAAATCTGTGTCAGTTTGTGGAAGGTTAGAGATGAACATGACGCTTCGATGAGACGGCCACGTACCAAGAACGTTGTCCGCCGCAAGTCCAAAGGTAGGCGATAGCGCAGAGTGCCCGGCACCTTGCACATACCTCCAGCCAGGCACACCGTCGCAGCCGTACCGCCCAGCGCAATCTTTCCCTGGCCTTCGTGCTTGCGTAAATGGTGTTGGCGGGCACACCGCTTCCCAGCGTGACAGTAGATCCCTCATTCTTGCCCCCAACGAAGAAATTCTCGGTGAAGGATACGTTTCTGAGGTGTGTCGTTCGGATGAGAAGAGAGTTCGGTGCGGTCGATCGGCCGAGGTAGTCGTGCCCGGAAGATTTGACGACCAGACGGAGGTTGTACTTGCTCGCGAATTTAACGGCGGCCTGAAAGGCTGTACGTCCGTAAACGCAGAATAGTTTCTATGGAGCCCACACAGACCTGTACATCTCCGACTGTTTGTGCTTCTACTGAAAAGAGAGGGACATCGCCTTGCCCACACGTATCGCTCGAGTTCCGCAAGCACAGAGAAGGCGGCGTCAAATCATATCCCTGTCAATGAAAATAGGTCAGAAGTGCTGAGCGACATAAGCAATATGAGTTGCACCTGTTCCAATTGACCTGGTGTAGGACCGCTTATTAGTTTTTTCTTTTCGTCCGCACGCAAAGATGGCACAACGGACCTGGTTCATAGCCCCAGGAATCGTGTCTCTGAAAAGGGCGCTCGTCCACTGCGCGTCTGAACAGGACCCATTCGCGAGGCTCGCGCAGAATTTTGCAGATGGGACTACATTGACCAGACGACCGGCTACCGTCGCATTGAGCTCGCTCCAGGCGGCGGGGCCGGGATAGCCTGCTACCCCAGGGATGTTGCGGCAATCTTTGGCTGTCGCTGCAGGGCTCGAGGCCAAAGTGCAGCCGAGAAGAGCGTAGACTGAGAAGAGGAAAAGAATTGAAAGAGGTCGACTTCATGTTGGTGTTGAACAAGTCTCGAAGCGAGAGTGCAGCCATTTTATGCTGTGGTTCGAACCAAGCGCAGTCTCCGGTGGAATGGGTCGCGTTTCGAATGGGCGGCGGCCGTTCCAGGGAGCTATACGTGACTTGTTGCAGTGAAAGCTGTTGGATGAAAGCCTATCACCTCCGAGGGCGCAGCTGCCGCAGCAATTACCAATGACCAAACGGCGAGGCAGCATGACTTCAGAACTTGCTTCCATAGCATGATGTTTGCGAGTGCCGGTGTGCGACATCCGACGGAGAGAAAACCTGCCACCGGGCTTTTCTCTCCGTCGGATGTCGCACTGCGCATCAGCTGCGCATCGGAGTAGACGTGATCAATGATGCATTGATGGCGGGCCGTGGCCCGCACACAAGCGATCAGAGCCTTTTCCCCTTCGACCACATTGACCATGCTGAGTCCAACCGCCAACGGAGCGAACTTTTCGCCGCTTGGGGACTACCCAGGCCAGACACCATTTCAGATCTTTAATCGCCACATCTAGCATACTACCGTGTCTTCAAGCTTAAAGTGGCAAGGTCTTCCAATTTTTTGTACCGAAGCTACTCTGGACGGCGTGTCGTATCTCGGCTCCTCAACCTCATGGACGGGTTGCAGGCGCACTCAAATGGCGTCGTTATGCCCAGTGCTACAAACCGACCGAACTCCATCGACCCTGCTCTTCGGCGATTCGGTCGTGTCAATTGTGGAGTCGACATTGGACAATTTGCGGTTCGCGCTCGGCCCGTCCAACTCCTCCGCGCTCCGCGAGACGGTTGCGGAGGTCCCTACCGTCAAGTGAGATGTCGGTGGTTTGGAGAAGGTCAAGCAGGATCTGCAGGAGACCATGCAGCACCCTGTGGAGCACCCCGAAAAGTTGCTCAAGTACGGCATGTCGCCCTCGGCTGTGTTCTGCTCTCATACTACTCAGGCATCCCCGCAGCGTGACCTCGTAAACCGGCATTTCCGTAAATGCGCGGTGCAGCAGCATCGAGCTGACACTCAAATCAGACGACGACACCTCGCGCACGCGGCGCTGCACATCGACTGACGTCGCACACGGGTACTTCGGGTCCGGGCGCGGTGAGCCAGTGCGGGCACGCTCGTGGGCTCCATCAGTGCGACGAACAGCCCCGGGAGCTCGCGTACGTGTATGTCGGTATGCTGTCCGCGTCGGGAGTGGGCGGCGTCGGCGGGTGAAGCCGGTTCGGTGTCCCCGACGTGCTGCTCTCCGCGAAGTGTTGCTCATCTGGGCTGGGCATCAACACGCCCTGCAAGATGAGTAGCTCGGCGTTGACCCAGTCGAGGAAGACCGGGTGTGAAGCGCGGGCCGCGGCGCCGTGTGACATGTTCTTCGATGAAGTGGACTCGATCGCAAAGAGTCGAGCGGCGATGGTGGCAGCAGCACTGCGCCGGCTGGCACGAGCTCGGGAAATGCTCATTTCATGGAAGACACTACAGACGACAACGAACTACCACTCGCATATCGTCCAGCAATTTTTTCCGTAGAATTTGCCGCTTCTCTCCGCGTCCAGTCCCGGTCGCCTCCTGCCTCCGCGTCGGTCCCAGAGGACCCCCATCTCCTCCAAATACCAATGCGCTGCCCGCTCCAAGCTCATGGCACAGAAGCGCCGTATTCCTCCCGCAACCATGTTCGATGGCAATGCCCACATCGGATCCACACCCAAAGTGGCCCTTCTTCGGAAGGATTCTCCCCGGAATGGCCGCATATCACCCGACAGTTCTGTACTATATAACCATAAGAAAAGTTCGGGGGATTTGGATGAGAAGTGGACGAGATGGCCTCCGGGGCGCGTTATACCGTCATCTCGTCGAAAGACTTCGGTCCAAGGCCGCAACTCTCAATTCAATAGAACTTGATCACAAATATTAGAAAGACACCGTCTAAGTAAGTCACAAAGGAAAAGATCGCGGCGGGCGAGAGACTTCAAATTTTGCACAATCCCCATTCATCCACCGCTCGCTCCCAACACCCGCCGCAACGATGAACAAATCACCAGGATCGTACTTGCTTTTTATCTCGCTCAACTTTGCGTAGTTGGGTCCGAAGAACGTCGTCTGGAAGTCCGGCTCGAGCACATCCGCCTCGTTCGAATACGAGCCAGCGTTGGGGCCAGACATCTTTTCGAGAATGGCAAGCTGCTGGGTCTGAAAAAGTTTGCGGATCGCATCGATCTCCTCGATTGAGGTGGCGTCAGTCCATTGGTTCCCAATGATTAGCTACAGAACAGTCAACATCAAGCTCGTCGAACGTGCAAGTTCACTGACGTGTGTCTTCGCCGTGCGCCATGCAGGATTGACAGCCGAATAAATGTCAGCGTTCTTGGCGACTTGGCCTGGATTCGATTGACTGCGTGAAGCGTGAACGAGTGAATTGCCAAAGAAGCATACCTCCAGCAACAAGATGTCCAAGAATACTGTGCAACGGGATCAGAGGATGGAACTGGTGCAAAAAGTTTCAAAACGCACGCCACGGTTCCGTTGTTCAGGAGCTCCGCGTAAACCTCCCCAACGGTCGCAGG
>QVIE01000826.1:0-13300 GCA_013387415.1 Panellus pusillus | reverse complement strand
TAGCGAAGGTAGCGAGCGTAGCGAAAAACGGCCGTTGTTTGGTCTGTCCAAAGTGATCGGAGAACGGTCCGGCTACTCAGTTGTCCGCAGTCAGCGTGCCGATCCCCCTGGTTGATGTGCAATCAAATACTTACCGGCACAGCGGTGGGTTGCGCATTAGAAAAATCAAAGATTTCTCACAATGTGGGGGTTTCACTTGGAAGCCGGGTTTCTCAGTAGAATATTCCATGCTCACAGAGGCATTGCAACAGGGTAAAACCTAGTCGAACAAAATCCTCACAACTTGCACGAGTCGCTGCCAGTGGTCCTGCGTCGCTGCGGTTCCATGCAATGTTAAACGCTTCGGGCTCAAGCGTGAGGGTTTGTAAGAGCCGAACGTTAATGGCAAGTAATGTATCCCGGAGTATCTTGAGGACAGGAAAATTGGAAAACTTGGGGCGGCAGGCTGAGCAGTCTGGTTGATGGTCAAAAGTACCGGACGGGCCCGACGAAATGCATTAATTTGCGTGGACTCGATTAAAAGTTGTGCTCATTGTGCAGCTCGCACCTCAACTTCGAAGTTCTTGCATATCACACTGGGGCAAGGGTAGTGACCGTGGGTTCATGACCCTTTTATGACCCTTTTCATGACCCTATAAACGCCTTTCATCTTGGGCCGTTAATATATCATGTGAATATGATTTGACTCCGATCATTTATGATCCAATCATGGATCAGCGGCTGTGGCCACCATGCAATCACAGATTGAGCCACCAAAGTCGAACAGTTGCTGTTGAGCTCTGAATGGCAAAGGGTCCCGAGTTCAACTCTGGATGAGAGCTACGTTCTTTTATTCTTTGTCTATGTTTTCAATTTTGTAAGTATGAGTTTCAAGTCCTTACCGTGACTTTGATACTTCGCAAACTAGTACAGGCTCTGTGCATAAATGACACTTACTGTTTTTTTCTCACCACATTGATGTAATTTATCTCAACCCTGTGATCTACAGCCACAATATAAGACTCTCCCAAACTCACATCCCATGTTTGGTAATCACCAAAATGAATCACCCCATAGAAGGATTGGGGTGTGCTCAATTTTTCTGTGGACCTGGTGAGTGTTTTTCCACCTCTTTTAGAACCCTCAAAGCTATTTATCTCAACCCCGTGGCCTACAGCCACAGCATAAGACTCTTCTGAACTCGCAACTCATATCTGGTAATCACCAAAATAAATCACGCCTTAGAAGGATTAGGGGCAGTCAGAGTAAAGGAATAAAGCACGATTAAGGGCCGCGATTAAGGACGGATTCTGGGATTTTTTAAATCGTGGGAAAATCGCATCAAAGCCTTAATCGTGCAGAATCGTCGAATCGTGCTTAATCTCCTCTGGAGGAGATTAAGCAAAGGATTAATCGGCGATTATGAATTAAAAAGATTCTGAGGCTGTACGGTCCAGCTGACTAATTAAGGTGGATGGTTAATCCGAGGAGAATCCAAAAAATAATTTGGGGCGGTCAGACCAAAGAAGGATTATTCCAGGATTCTGCGCGATTCTGGGCATTTAAAAATTCCATAATCGCGCCATAATCGTCATCATAATCCGTCCTTAATCACACCTGAATCCTCTACTCTGACTGCCCCTATTGTTCCTCAGCAACACAGGATGTATATATATTTAAACTCAAGAGCCTTGTTGCATACTATGAGATCAAGTTTCAATTATCTTGGTCATCAAAAATGTGGATATCAGTGGCTGTGAAGGACCCCATCCGACACAGTGATCATGCATTACAGTGCATTACTTACATATGTTCACGGAAATGCAACAGAAGTCTGATCTGTGATTGCATGGTGGCCATAGCCGCTGATCCATGATTGGATCATAAATGATCGGAGTCAAATCATATTCACATGATATATTAACGGCCCGAGATGAAAGGCGTTTATAGGGTCATGAAAAGGGTCGTAAATCGTGTTTAAACATTGTTTACTCGAGTCTAACCGGCGAGACGGCGATGAACTAGCATGAGCATGGGTCCGCGCTTCCCCGCTGGGAAGCGCCGTCCGTCCTGCGGTGTACACCACGACACTTGCAGCGTATCCGCTCCGCGCGCGTGGTCGTTTTTTCGTGTACCCCTAGCGAGTTTCAGGGAGTGGACTGAGACATAGGAGCCTCGCTCCTTCTCTCTTCCTGCCCTGACTGCTCGCTAGGTCAGTACACCGGTTTTCTCATTTCTTCTCTCTATCTGACATGTACTGCTCGCTAGTCATCGCCTCGAAGCTTACTACCGAATAAATTTTATTCCATCCTACGAACTGAGAGCTCTATGTCAGACAATGGGCGGCGATCTCCTTCAGCGTCTGTCCCCCCCGGGGGTGACCGAGACCAAGTCATTGGCAGATGCAAGGGACTCGTCGAAGCCTTTCGCAGGGGGGAAATCAATAAAGCCGAGGCAACAGTCAGGATCATGCAAGCCATACCTACGTCCTTCGTTGAACACGGGACGGGAGCCGATGCAGCAAAGGCATACTTCGAACAGCTTGACGGAATCGAAGGAGAAATCCGGGCAGCTGCAAACAGAGGTAGCCGGAAGGGAGCCGACCTTGTTGACGAGAATGCGGACGGGATCGGGAACGGACTAGAGGACGATCTCGATCGATGTCCCGAGGGCACTCCCGCGAGCAGACGAGGTCCCCGAGTAGAGGGCGCACGCGTTCGAGATCCCCGAACCAACGCAATCGGTCACAGCTGCGCAGAAGCCCCAGGCGCGGACGAACCCGCTCTCCTACGCCGAATCAGGATGGAGGAGAGCGGAGGCGCTTGGAATCACCCAGAGAACGATCAGGGTCCCCGGATGGAAACGGACGAGAGAAACGTCGGAGGCTTGACGAATCCAAATTCCCATGGGTCGTCAACAACTATCTGTTCGAGAACGAAGTCAGCAAAACACTTCGGAAGACCCGAGACCTTCTCGAGGAATTTGCGGTGGATAAACCCCGCACTCTCTCAACCATCCTCAATTCCTACAACCACCCTTCGTTCCCGAAGTCCGAATGGCAGGCCATCATTGACGGACAGGCTGTCGACCTCAACAAGGTCCTTGCCCATGAGCTGTCAATATCCTACGAGCGACAGCAAGTCGAAACACTTGGGGAGGACTACAGCTCTTGTACGGGTCAAGTGCCCCGTCCAAGAGCGTCGCTAGCCAATCGGATTGGTTCACAGCTTGGACCAGAACCGAAGAGGCACTCACATTTGTCTTCCCTCACCGAAGCAGGGAGCTCGGAATCTATCGTCACTACATCCTCGACCTTTTCCACAGTGTCGCCCCGGCATACCATGGAAGAGTCATCATGCTCGACCGCAAACTGCGGAACGAGGTCGCTTCGCGCCGCGACCTTGAGCTCGATGACTGTGCTAGATTCGGACACTGGGAGCGTGCTTACCTGTCCGATCATGGAGCCGGCTTGCTCGAGCATCAACCTAAAGAGAAGGAAGGGTCAGGAAGGGACCGACGTGACGAGAAGAGTACCGAACTATGCCGACGCTTTAACAGCGAGTCGGGAAACAAGTGCCCGAGCAGCGCACGAAAGTGCCGTTACATCCACGACTGCGCTAAGTGTGGCCGTAGGGGGCACCCCGCGTCGAATGCGCGCCCGAAAGTGAGGGACAGCGTGCGAAGCGCCCTAAATATCTTCGGCGTTTCGTGTGGTCCCAAGCGGGGATGGAGGAGCTGGCGAGCCCCACAGCACTCTCGACGGAATACGAGAAGCCCCTGCCGGAGCCGCCTGCATCGGAATACACCGTTGAAGCAGCTCAAACGTTGAGAAACAATTTACATCTATTCAAAATCGTGACTCCCATCAAAGTCGACGAGTTTGCGAGCCTGCTCACCGGGCACCCAATCAGCCCTTCGTAACCTCCGTGTTGAGGGACTGACACAGGGTTTTTGGCCTTGGGCGGACACAAAGCCTGGTCGATACCCGGTGACACATGATGCATCACGTTGGCCGCTCAAGTCCGAGGAGGAGAAGGCCTTCATTCGCAAGCAGCGCGATGAGGAGATAAGTCTTGGCAGGCTCTCACAGTCCTTCGGGCGAGACCTGTTTCCGGGAATGTATAGCATGCCCGTTTACGCCGTGCCAAAGCCACAGTCATCGAAACTGAGGATGATTGTTCACCACAGCTATGGCGACTTCAGCCTCAACTCGATGATCCCGCGGGAGGCCATCGCCGGGCACGTCTCGACTCATTGAAAAGCCTGGGTGACAGACTACTCGATTTGCGCCGCAAATTCGGTCCCGACGCGGAGATCGTGTCTGGAAGTCAGATGTCTCTCAGGCATATCGTCGGCTACCCATGCATCGGTTGTGGCAATTGAAGCAGATCATCACTGTTGACGGCGAACGACATGTTGATAGGTGCAACAATTTCGGCGGCAGCGCTTCGGGTCGAATTTTCCTCTCGTTCATGGCCCTCGTCGTCTGGATTGCAAACAGTGTTTACCTCATCATTTGCTTCCTATACATGGATGACGCTTTCAGCGCCGATCTAGCTGAGAACATGGAACGCTACGAACCTTATGACGACTCCTTCCCATCCAATCAGGTCAAGCTCCTCCGGTTGTGGGACAGGATCGGCCTACCGCACGAGCGACCGAAGCAAGTCTGGGGACCACAGCTGACGGTCGTTGGATTCGAGGTAGATTCGGAAGCAATGACATTTACCTTGCCGGAATCCAAACGTGCGGACCTTCTGGACGGTGTCGAAGAGTTCTGTCGAATGCCTGACAGTGGCGGCGGGAGACAGCACAAGCTCCGCGATTTCATGCGGCTCGCAGGCTGGGTGAATTGGTCGTTGAATGTTTATGGCCTGCTACGGCCTGCGCTGTCGCACGTCTACGAAAAGATCGAGGGCAAACAAAATTACGATGCAAAGGTCTTCATCAACCGCGGCATCCGGCGCGATTTAGAATGGTTTTGCAACCACGTCCGCAACTCTTCTGGTGTGCATCTTCTTGAGTCCATGGACTGGGAAGTTGAGCAAGCAGATGTTGTGGCGTATTGTGATGCCTCCCTTTCGGGCCTTGGTTTCTATTTCCCGGCCGCTGGGATTGGTTTCCAGCATGCACCACCTGTCGATGCTCCCCCACACAACATCCTGTACCTTGAGGCCTTCTGTGCCTGTTGGTGCTTGCATCAAGTGGCACGGCTGACGACCGAGAACGCCAACTTGCGGATTCGCCGGATCGCGCTCTGGACCGACAGCCAGAATACCTTCGACATTTTCTACTCCCTCCGTGCCAAACCACTCTACAATGAGATTCTGAAGTCCTCCGTCGACGTCCTCATCAAACACAACTTCCAGCTACGCGTTTCCCTCATCCCGGGAAAGAAAAACATAATCGCCGACGCGCTATCTCGCTGGAACAATGACGCGGCTCTGGAAGCCTACCCGCAGCTGAAAATTGACGGCACGCAGGACCTTCCCAGTATATTCGTAACCCCGCGAGTGACGTCGGGGGAGGTAAAAAAATGATGAGTGTGTCCGCGTCGTCCAAGCAGCCTCTGCGGCTGCCTTGGACGAGGGAACGCTTGATACACGAGCGTTCCATAGCACTGGGATCGGCTATCGACACCAGTACCTCAGCTACGTACACCTCTGCTTTGAATTCCTATTTGACTTTCTGCAAAATGCACGAGTTTCCCATTGAACCCACGCCCGACACCCTCAGTTTTTTCGTTGTATACATGAGCGCCCACATCAAGCCATCGTCTGTCGACTCCTACCTCTCCGGCATATGCAATCAACTCGAGGACTACTTTCCCGATGTTCGAAAGGCACGCAACTCACGTCTAGTGTCGAAAACCTTACGAGGTTGCAAACGGAGGCACGGGACACCCACAGTGCGCAAGCAGCCTCTCGCTATACGGCACTTGCTATCCGTCGTCGATGACATCGAGGACAGGACGCGAAGGGGTGTCGTTTCCCATAACGATTGGCTTTTCGTTGCCCAGCTACTCACGGTTTCTTCGCACTGCTGCGCCTCGGTGAATTGACGTACCCGGATAAAAAAGAGTTGCAGAACCCCCGGAAACTTCCCAGAGGGATACCGTTAAAGATCACGGAGTCCTCCTACAGCTACTTCTTGCCATCACACAAAGCCGATGCTTTCTTTGAAGGCAACACCCTCATCATCGAAAAGCTGAACGGTCGGGTCGACCCCACGAGCTCTTCAAAAAATACCTCAAGTCGCGGGATGGTCTGTTCCCGTACCATCCCCAACTCTGGTTGCGCAGCGACGGGACCGTTCCCACGCGCTCGTGGTTCATGCGTCGCATGCGGCTGTTTTTTCCGAAGGAGATCGCAGGTCAATCGATGCGTGCCGGCGGGGCAACGCGCCTCGCAGAACTGGGTGCACTTCCGCATGTGATCCAAGCTGCCGGACGCTGGGCTTCCTCAGCGTTCCAGATCTATATTCGGAAGAATCCGATTGTGCTGCAAGGACTAATTCACGGGCACCCTGCTTTCAGCGAAGAATCGAATTCTTGACCGTCTAAACCGACCACTCCTCATCCACCTTTCCTACTTCATACCCTCATACCGGTCCGTGGGTCGAAATCTACCCAGGGCCCCCGTCGTCCACGACGATGCGGGGTCGCGTTCTTGCTATTCAATCACTTTTCGCCCGAACAAGCGCGAGCCGGTTAGTCGTGTTTAAACATTGTTTACTCGAGTCTAACCGGCGAGACGGCGATGAACTAGCATGAGCATGGGTCCGCGCTTCCCCGCTGGGAAAGCGCCGTCCGTCCTGCGGTGTACACCACGACACTTGCAGCGTATCCGCTCCGCCGCGCCGTGGTCGTTTTTTCGTGTACCCTAGCGAGTTTCAGGGAGTGGACTGAGACATAGGAGCCTCGCTCCTTCTCTCTTCCTGCCCTGACTGCTCGCTAGGTCAGTACACCGGTTTTCTCATTTCTTCTCTCTATCTGACATGTACTGCTCGCTAGTCATCGCCTCGAAGCTTACCCTCCCACCTCTCCCTTTATCCGTTATCATTGTACTATTGTAACTTACATGCCATGTATCCGGTCCGTGGTCGAAATCTACCCAGGGCCCCGTGAGCGCAATTGTGTCATGCCACTGAGTACGGCGGTCGACGCGTCAGTTTATAAGAGACTAGGTTCCGGCCGATAGCGAATTCGTCGTCGAAGCACCAGATGGCAACCAGGTCATGAACCAAATTCATCAACTCCTCGATGAGCTGACGAATGGCGGCAAGGGAACGAATCAGAGGGTCGCCGTGTGCAAGGTGTAGCCATCGTAGAAGGGGACAACCTGGAAAGAAGCCGGGGTGCGATCATCAACAAGGATGCGCTCGATCGCCGGACAGGTGATGTGTTTCGAAATATACTCATAGAGAAGCACATGGACACACTGCCACTGTGCCGTAGTGTAACAGCCGTCACGGTGCAAAGTGTGGATGTCCGCAGGGAGGTTGAGAAGTCGGAGGTGTGCGAGAATGATGCCAGAGCCGGGGAACGGATTATTCGGGATGAAGTTGTCCTCTTCCTCCTCGAAAATGCGCTGTTCTTCGAGGAGATCGAGGTGGACCTGGGGAAGGCACGCAGGGCGTTCGTCGTTGTACCATTTCTCAGTCTCCGAATGGGGGCGGTTGTCATCGCACCGGGCCGAGTTGCGTCTGTGCAAACGAGTGACAAGGTTTGAAAATGGCTGAGAATATACCTCCGTGAGATAGACGGCCATCTCGGCGGTAATCATAGCTCGGGAGGGAAGGTGATCTGCCGGACGTGTGGGCAAGTCCCAAAGGTTGGAATAATATGGTTTCGGGGGCGGCGGAGGTGGCGTAGGGCTGCGAGATTCAATGAGTATGTCGCTAAATGCCATTTTCGGGCTGCCGGTGTCTGACGCGGAAGTGGCGCGGTTCTGGCGCGAAATTCGGATGGGTGAGGAGTGTCCTCACGGCCGCGTTTCAAAAGGTTGCGGCTCGGAATAGCGGTCCGCTCGGGTAGTCCATTTTGTGGCTCCGGGTTATAGAGACTAATGTCGGGTCTCTTGTAGGTACGGATCGCCGGCGGGGACAAAGACAGATTTCGGCGCCGATAGAGGCAACCCGGGTGTGACCAGAGTCTGATATCACATTAGTGGGCCCGTAAAAACCCGATCCGCGGCGCATACTAGTTTCCTCGATCACCATCATCTCGTGATAAATCAAAAAGATTTGCCGCCGTTGCAGATCCGGCGGTAGCAGAATCACTTTGCGGCGACTCAGGCGAGTTCGAGCCGTAAACCCTGATGGGAGTGATGCAGCGAGTCGGGGCGAAGGTAGAGCCGTGAGCGCCGTAATAGCCGTCCTGTGACAGTCGGAGAAATGACCGGGACGAGAGTGGCGTGATAACGGACATTAAGCGGGGGAAGATCACGAGAATTCATGTAAAGTGCCGGAAATTGACGGGTAGCGTCGTAGCAATCGACCTTAAACTTGCTATTTGTGTACTTTACTCCACCCCCGCTCCCACTTGACCTCGACTACCTACTATGCTTACCTTCACCAGTGTACCAAGTGTAGCCCTGCATGGCGTAAAACTGCTACTTGAAATTGCGATTGCGGCCGCCGTGGCCTTTATTTATTATCTCTTGGCTGTGACAGTCTCTGCCGAACATTACAAAAACTCGAAATTCAGGGAATCGCCTTGGGCTGTGCATTTTGCCACCGTCATCGCGGATTCTACTGCCAGTCTACCATCTTTTCATGCTCTCGGCACCAGTGCGCCATTATCTGCCGAAATTCCAAGCCAATTCTCGAAAAACTCTTCTCACTCTCACGGCCGGACCGGCATTACCTCATTGACAGAACTCGAACTCGCAGACGGAGATGTTTTAATTCCAATGACAGTTTCTGATGAAGGAACTGTACAAGCCCTCACTGCATACAAGAAAGTCGGACAGAAGGTCAAACCTTTGGCTCAGGCTTATCCCGAATATGCCCGCACGAAACGTACCTTCCCTAGTGACCCACTCGAATCCCTTCCTAAATTATCTCATCATCCTCCCGAGTTCGAACCCACCACCAAGCTCACACAGGAGCGCCTGGATTCATTGAAATTAATCCTGATGGATTTTAAACAGTGAAGAAGAAAAACTGTTCGCACACATTATGAAGCTGAACGAACATGCATTGGCCTTTGAAGAAACCGACCGTGGCACTTTCCGAGAGGACTATTTTTCGCCTTACATCTACCCTGTTATTGAACACACTCCTTGGGTGTTCAAAAACATTCCTATCCCACCAGGAATTTTGGACAAAGTTATTGAACTGTTGAAAATCAAGATCGGCCACGGAGTATATGAAAATTCACAGAGTGCTTACCGATCCCGGTGGTTCTGTGTCCTCAAGAAAAATGGCTCGCTTCGAATAGTCCATGATTTACAGCCACTCAACAAAGTCTCTGTTAGAGATGCCGGCGTACCTCCAATCCTCGACGAATTTGTTCAACCTTATGCAGGTTGTCAGATCTTCACTGTGTTCGATCTTTTCTGGGGATTTGATGCCCGAAAAGTTGATCCACTCAGCCGCGACCTCACTGCATTCATGACTCCATTAGGCCTCTTACGGCTCACCTGTCTTCCCATGGGCTTTACAAATTCCCCCGCCGAATTCCAACAGTGCATGGTATTCCTGTTGCAGGATGAAATCCCTCATGTAGCCAACATATTCATCGACGATTTGCCAATCAAGGGCCCTACGACGCAGTACCCTGATGCAGATGGTAATCCAGAGGTGCTCAAAGAGAACCCAGAGATCCGACGATTTGTATGGGAACATGCCCTTGACGTTCACCGCATCATGCACCGCATTGGCCATGCTGGCGGTACCTTTTCGGCCAAGAAAAGCCAGATCGCTCGCCCCGAGGTTCTGATCGTTGGCCAAATATGCAACCAGGCCGGACGCCTTCCAGATCCGAACCGTATAGAGAAAATCTTAAATTGGCCTCGACTCACAGACGCAAAATCAGCACGACGCTTCCTCGGACTTTGCGGCGGAGTACGCAGCTGGATCGAGGGTTATTCAACTCTCGTCAAGCCACTTTCCGAGTTGTTCCATAAAACAAAGGAATTTCATTGGGGACCTCGCCAAGAAGAGGCCTTTGCCCGAATCAAGCAACTAGTCACTTCACCACCAGCTCTCGTTAATATCGACTATTTCACTGACCGCCCAATTTATCTTTCCGTGGACTCTAGTCCATATGGCACCGGTTTCGTTTTATCACAAGAGGATACGGACAGCCGAAGAAGACCTGCTCGATATGGATCGCTTCCGTTCAATGAGCGGGAAGGACGATACTCACAGCCCAAACTTGAGCTGTACGGATTATACAGGGCACTTCAACATTGGCGACTATATCTATTCGGCATCAAGAAGCTGAACATCGAAGTTGATGCAAAGTACATCAAGGGCATGTTGAATGCACCGGATTTACAGCCCAATGCCGCTATCAACCGATGGATCCAGGGAATCTTGTTATTCGACTTCAACCTCATCCATGTTCCGGGAAAAACTTTTCATGCACCTGATGCACTCTCTCGACGAGAGCTTGGTGAAGGGGAAGTTATTGAAGAACATGATGATTCCTGGCTTGATGAAATCACACTTCTCGCACTACAGACCAACACTCCGGCAGCCAATTTTCTATCTCTCTATTCCCATTTCACGTCACCAACTACACCTCTTGACTCCTTCCCAATAGCTTCAGTGTACATTAATCATGTTTCTCCCCCTCTCTCACCCTTCGACTCCCTTCTATTCGACATTCGTCATTTTCTTATCACACTTCAACTTCCCAATTTCCCCCAGTCGGAC
This sequence comes from Panellus pusillus, assembly GCA_013387415.1. NCBI lineage: Eukaryota > Fungi > Basidiomycota > Agaricomycetes > Agaricales > Mycenaceae > Panellus > Panellus pusillus. The sequence goes on along the minus strand of QVIE01000826.1, from coordinate 2,437 downwards.
CCACAGAGACGACTCCAAGCCAAGCGCAGATTTCTTCGAAAAGCAGCAGGATATTTTATGAAAGGGAACCAGATGTTCTTTCGCAATGGAGACAAGACACCTTCACTGGTTGTCTTCGAACCCAGTCGCCGTATTGAAATCATGACTCAAGCACATGAAATGCTTGGACACCGAGGCGAACTCCCTACTTTTGAAACTTTGAAGCTCCGATTTTTCTGGCCCCACATGCGGAGTGAAGTTCGCAAGCATGTGCGCTCATGCCATGAATGCCAACTCCGACAACGTATCCAACTTCAGGTTCCTCTCACCGTCACCATACCTACCACTGTTTTCGCCAAAATCTACGTCGATGTCATGTTCATGCCCACAGCACGAGGATTCCGCTATATTGTAGCAGCCAAAGATGACCTATCAGGAGTGACAGAAGCTCGCGCTCTCCGCCGAGCCAATGCAAAATCACTAGCAAAGTTCTTCTGGGAAGAAATTTATTGCAGATACGGCATAGTTCTCGAAGTCACCACCGACAATGGAGCAGAGTGCAAGGAGGCATTCGCACTTCTTATGCAGGATCTCGGTGTCCCTCACGTTAAAATCTCGCCATACAACTCCCGTGCCAACGGTGTTGTGGAACGCGGACACTACATCCTCCGAGAATCAATTGTCAAAGCATGCGCAGGGAATATTAATTTATGGCCTCTCAAGTTGGCCCCAGCTGTATTTGCCGACCGAGTTACATTCAGGCGAGCCACCGGACAGACCCCGTACTTCACGCTTCATGGATTCCACCCCATTCTTCCTTTTGACCTCACCGAGTTGACCTTCTTGGTCGAAGGCTGGACTTCCCATATGAGCCCCTCCGACTTGCTCGCATTACGGATCAGACAGATCGAGAAACGACCTGCAGATATACAAAAAGCCGCACAGAGACTTCATGCAAGTCGAATTCGCTCCAAAGAGGAATTTGAACGGAGATATCAAGAAAGATTCTACCGCGAGGAATATCACCCTGATGAGCTTGTTCTCGTCCGAAATTCACGAATTGCCAACGATATGGGACGGAAAACAAAACCAAAATGGCTTGGACCTTATGCCATTGTACGACGCACTCAGGGTGGATCATATGTTCTCAGAGAACTTTCCGGTGCTGTCAGCACTCAAGGAATTGCGGCTACAAGACTACTCCCATACATTCCGCGCAACGATCCCCAGCTCACAGAACTTGCTCAAGGATTTCCGCTAGACGCTGCAATGGAAAACGCAGACCCCATACCAGAAAATGACTCTGATGCCTCCGAAGATGAGGAGGAGAGTGACGACCTAGACAGCACAAATGAGGAAGACCTCTGAATACCTTCCCTCCTTCTTTCTTTGGACCGCTCGCAATTTTTGGTGACTTGCGTTCATCAAAAATGACTCCTCAGCCAAGACCGGGGACGGTCTTATTTTTCTGTGCCCTGCGGATGTGACACCAATAAATTGGTTTCGCATGAACTCTGTGATTCCGGCACTCCACTCTGCAAAATACATTAATCAAATCAGCTGTTTCTCTGGCCGCTATGCCCAACTTTCCATTCCATCACTTTTGCGCCATCACCCGAAATACCATCAGATCACAAAATCCATAAACAGACACTTCACCTCCGGCATCCATAAATGGCAATAAAGTACGCTACTGCACAGAAGGCAGCGAATCTGGCATAGCCGAAACAAACCTATGCGCAGAGCCTCGTCGCACAGCAAAACCTGTGCGCAGAGTCTTAATCGCACTGCAAAAGCTACGCATAAAAAACGAGCATTGCCATGGTCTACTCTATTGGCCAAGCCCTCCGCACAGCAAATTGGCAGTGCTAGGACTGCCTCGGACTGCCTCTTATTCATTTTTCTATTCAATCACCCCAGTCTGCTTACTATTTATTTTTCGAAGTGGTTCCACTATTTATTTTGCCAAGACTATTTTCCGGTATAAAAGACTTGTACAGTATCATAGGAAAGAGGAAGAATCTCTTTCCCCTTTTGCGTAGACTTTTCGCTTAGGCAGCTTCTCTCCCAATTTATCCTTTCTTGCGTAACCTTTCTACCACAAACACCTTGAACGACCCTCAGTCCACTGCGGACGACTTCGGTGGAATTGTGCAACCAGCGTGTACATTCCTTAGAAACCGATTCTATCCCGACCGCCTCAGGCCTCCTTCAATCCACTGGTTGTGATTCATACGAGCCGTCGGAAGGCGTACAATCGTTTATCCCCTCACTCAATCACGAATTGTGAACAACGACAATTCTTATCGATTCGTGATAGTATTTTTATACGTCATCACATCGTCGCGTTCTTGCTATTCAATCACTTTCGCCCGAACAAGCGCGAGCCGGTTAGAGGGTCATAAAAAGGGTCATGAACCCACGGTCACCACCCTTGCCCCCAGTGGATCAATCATTT
>QVIE01000234.1:0-16296 GCA_013387415.1 Panellus pusillus | reverse complement strand
CACCAATGCCATAGTACTGGGCTCGCTCATGACCCCGCCGTCCTCCTCGTCTCCATCCCCACCTCACCCCCGACGCCAACAATCCCGCACGTCCATCGTTATACGCTGTACGCATCGACGAAGCGAATGACCATGGAACGCACATACGACGCCCTGAACGGACTGGCAAGTCTTTAAGGAAATGGGATTGAGTTGGGATTCGATGCAAGGGAAGGACGAAGCGACTGACCACGCAGGTGAGCGCAACGAGTCACAGTACACCTAGAAAAAGATATGTCAGTGAGGTCTGGTGGCAAGGAAGACTGGGTACACTGACTACTCGCTGGTTTTGCGCGTCAGATCCGGGTATCGATTCTTGACGCGTCCAGCGAATAGCCTGTGTGCAAAAAGAAAACTGACCTGAATGAGATGTGGCATGTTGTCTGGGCGAATGTATCGGCGTCGGTGAGCTGTAGAGGGGGTGGAGTGAGCGGGGAGGAGAGGGGGGTTGAAAGCGGCATAGAAGGGGGGTCGAGGCCCTTCGTCCTCACCCTCAGGTACCAGTCCTAGATAAGTTTGCGCGCCATCCACAGGCTGTCTTCGCGGAGGAGTACTTTTTCGAGATTAAAAGCGCGGCAGATGACAGAACCGAAGCCATCTGGATAGACCGGTCAATCCTGGGAGAAGGGATGGAGTGAATGAAAGGGGAGCGGTAGAAAGTTGCGGCCTGCTGCCCTACTCTATGGTGGGAGTTAGGCAGCAGGGGGCGTGAAGGAAGTAAAGTGAAGATACACCGGAAACCCTGCTCTTTGGTGGGAGTTGGGTACCGGGAATCGAAAGAGAACCGAGTGAAAATGAGAGCTTGAGGGAAGACGCACCAGGAAGACCGCCCAAATGCCAATGGTGGCTCGCGTTTCGATGTTTGTGGTCACGCAAAAATCATGTGCAAATGTGCTGAACGCGTTCACGCGTCGGGGTCATGTGCCAACGTGCTAGAACTGCTAGGCTAATGCTATGATGAATGAATACATCGAGTGGGCGTACCCCGCGCGCGGACCTTGCCCTGAATCTTAATCTTGATCTTACATCTGCCCGAGTTCGAATCTGTGCCGTCTCTGAAATCGAACCATATCGATCTCGCCTAGGAGCGAGGAGGGAAGGAAGATGATGAAGTCGACGATGAGGCGGGGCGAAGAAAAAGACACCGACCGCGAGTGAAGGCCGAACAAAATGTGGCAAAAAAGGGTGGATGAAAGACACTATGATTGGACGTACACACGCAGAATCGTGCTGGAGAGAAAGAACTGAGTTAGCGAAGCGAAGAGCGGGGAAAGCGCGCAGACGTACGGGCAACGTCTCGAAGATGATCGTGTCGAGGATAGAAACGAGAGCGGTGACGAGGCCGGTTTTCACTGAGAGTGTCGATTACGTCTGCTATTAAACAGAGGGAAAGAACGCACTTCGTATTATCTTATCGATCACACCATCTGTCTCCGTGAAGCCTGTCTTGCGGTATGGCTGCAATGGCTCAGCTCCAGATCGGCACATAGAGATGGGCGCTTACTAGGACGAGCACGAGGCAGATTGTGATGTCTGCGCAGGACGAGGAGAGAAACCAGACGGGGCGCCAGTGTGAAGTTCCATCCGCCTCGCTCACGCCCAGCCGCCACTCCAGCACCGCAAGAAACTCGCTCTCCGCGCTCGATGTTCCGCTTCCCGAAAACGTCGGTGCAGAGCGCCCAGTGAACGTTCTTCAGACTCGAATCATTCGCGTACTTCGCATCACAGACGAGCGCGCCGAGGAACACGGGCTCGTGAGCCCATTGTTCGACGGCTACGTGGAGGGAAGGGGCCACGCGGTCGAGGTATGCCAGGACGACGAGGATGGTGGATGGCGCACCGTTCCCGGACGCACCGCCGGCACACTTTCGCCTCCTCCTCTTCGCCCTCGTCTTCAGCCGGCTCTCTCCCCGGCCTCTCGCCCCCATATGCGCGCAACCTTTCCCCCTCCCCGTCGCCGACCCTCTCTCCGCCAACGCCCCCGATCCCACCCCTGCTCCACCTGCCCGATGTCCCCATGGACGTCGGCGTCGACGTCTCCGCCCACACCCATGTTCCCCAGCTGCACCCAACCATCAAACCCGGCTGCTTCACCAATTTCATGCGCTCTTTATCGATCTCTATCTCGGGCTCGCGCTGCGCCCCGCCTCGCCATCGTGATCGTGATCGTGAGCGCCCGACGAGTCGGCACCGCGTCGTGGTCCAGGTGTAACTTCAGGGCTACAGGTTTCTTCCACCTCATTTCTGATTGTCTGTCTTACTATTCCGCGTGTGGACTACTACGTCTGTTTTCGTCCTCCGAGCGAGTCGAGACGTTGACTTCATTTATTTGCTTATTTATCGGATTGCTTGCTGTACTACTACTGCTTGCGATCGTTCGGGTTTGTGGGCAAGGTATTTGATGAGGAAGACGCGGGCGGACGTGTAGATACCTCCGACTCGAGGGATGTGAAAAAGGCTTGACAAGATAGAGTGGGACAAGCGCACCGAGAGATGCAGTGGCGAGAGAATTCTGAACAATGATAGCGGGGGTGATACCCAGTATTTTCCAGATACGCCAGGTGAAGAAGATTTGTATGGGAGTGGTTACAAGGACGACGAGGATGGGCTGAGTGACAGATACGCCGGCAAACTTGCTCGGGACCTGGCCATACTGGAGGATGAGAGGCTGGTAGAGCATGCCCACGTCGAGTGCGGTGTTGGTAGTCTCGAGAACCATGAGATAGAGTGAAGAATTTCACGAGCGGGCCATCTGGGGAGGACCCGTGGCAGAAGAGACGGTTGTGGGTGAACAGCTGGGCAAGACGCCGTAGAGGAACACGTTGAAGAAGAGTCTGAGCAGCATCGGCCCATACGAGAGGCGCACATCTGGCAGAGGCGCCAGGCAGGTCGGAGACAAGATGTTAATCCAGGTGCAGTACTTAAACTAGACGAAAGACGAAAGACGAATTCGAATATGTACCTCGTAAACTTGGATTCGTAATGGCTTTCTTCGGGCGGAACTTGTTTTTAGGGTTCTCCTGGTCTGTCGCCTTCTGGTTCCGTCCCTCGACGTCTCGGAGAAAATGCTCTCACAAACGCCGACAGTGGAGCTTCACTGGAGCTTCTCTCGACTTCTAAGTTCTCTCGTCGAAAGTCGAAGAAAGTTCGCCGCTTATCAGTTGAAATTGTTTATCTGCATGCTCGTCCGATACCACTGCCATGACCAGCTTGCCGACGACCTTCATGGTTGGCTCTGCCGCCAGCGGCCAGAGTGTCCGAGATGCCATCGCGTCTTGTATGCTACCTTTCTACTTATCTTCTGCCTTCACTAACATGAGCACCAGATCGCCGTGCACAGTATCTCGTCGCTGGGTCTGCGGTAGCCTCCGTTTCCGATGATTCGGACCCATTCGACGATGAAGAGGCTAGCATCAACGGGCCTGTCATCGAGGAAGACGAAGACGTCGAAGAGCCCCGTCCGACGCGTCCGTCGCCGGAAGGCTTTATCGGTCAATTTGACTGGGATGAGACGCCTACTGAGGAAGATCCCACCACGCCTCGCCCTCAACTACCCTTCTCGCGGAAGGCTTACCAGCCACCGAGGACAGAGTCAACCGAGCGCACACCACTGTTGCGCAAGACGATCTCGTTCACGGACGTCCCCCATCCGAGGCCGCGCCGGACGTCTACTGCCGCGGATGCCTCTCTCGCTGTACCTCACAGTGCTGCACCTTCTGCTGCTCTCCGACGCAGGTCTTCTGCCGCCTCAGTCCGGAGCATGAAACACAGTTATGGCGGCCAAAGTACTTTTGGCCAAACGGTGCGCCATCTTATTCCATCTTTGAAACTGTTCTGACCGATGAGCCATAGTTGTTCAACTCTATCGCCATCTTGCTTGGAATCGGCATGCTCTCCGAGCCGCTCGCTTTTGCCTACGCAGGCTGGGGCATGGGCTTTGTCCTGATCATCTTCTACGGATTCATCAGCTGCTATACGTGCGTCTTTTTGCGTTGGTCTCTTCTCGCGACTCACACGGACTCCAGAGCCAAAATTCTGGCAGGGATCATCCTGTCCGATCCGCGTCTCCGGTCGTACGCTGACATTGGACGGAAAGCTTTCGGGCCTCAGTCTACGCTGGTCATCAGCATATTGTTCTGCTTGGAACTTTTTGCCGTCAGGTATGTGGGTCTACGTCCGCCCAAGTTTCGGACTGAGCTCCGATAGTGTGATTCTAGTTACCTTGTACGCCGATTCCCTGCACTCCCTCATACCGCGATATTCTGCCGATACCTATAAACTATGGGGTATATTCATGTAGGCCTTATTCTTCTTTCCGCCGGTCGTCAAATGACGCATTCTCAGCCTCATACCGACCGTGTTCCTACCATTATCCTTATTGTCTATCACCTCTGTTCTTGGAATATTATCAACAATCCTCATCGTCGTTGTCATTCTCATTGATGGTGTTACGAAGACGGAGTCTCCTGGGAGCCTTTGGAGCCCAGCAGAAACCTCGTTCGGCATCGACAACTGGAATCACCTCGGGACCGCTTTTGGACTGTTCATGGCTGGGGTGCGTCTCCTGTTGCTTTCGCGCTCAAACATGTTCTCACTTCGGATTCCAGTTTTCCGGCCATGCGGTCATCCCTCGCTCGCCAGAGACATGATCGATCCCAGTCAATTCAACAAAATGATCAATTGGGCATTTGTGCGTTCATCAGGCTGCACTTGTACGAGCCACTCACCGAGCCCTCCAGGTTGTCGCCACCTCGATTTACACCCTTATCGCATGCGCTGGGTACCTCATGTTCGGCAACGACGTCAGCGCGGAGGTGCGTCACCCCCGCGAATGCCGCCGTAATATCCGACCAACCTATCACGTAGATCAGCATGGACCTCCTCAGCACGCCGGGCTATAACGCAGCGATAAACCAAGCCGCGTTATGGATGCTCGTTCTCAGCCCACTGTGCGTGCTTTCCTCTGGTTTCTCTTTTCTCCCTCGCTCATGCCTGTATCGTGTAGAACAAAATTCGCGCTAACGACACAACCGCTCAACACTGCGATCCAGATCCTCCTCGGGCTCGACAGCCCATGGGCTCGCCGAGGACCTCGTGGCCAAGATGGCCGAGCACCGCTCCCTGATTCCCCGTATTCGCGTCTCACTCAAGGGCGTCCTTTTCATCGTGCAGCGTGTTGGCGTCACGCTGCTCTCCGTAGCGGTCTCCATCCTCGTGCCGGAGTTCAGCGCAGCCAGTAAGTGATTCTTCCATCTTCACCAACAACAGAACGGGCGATTGATTTGCTTTGCTTGCAGTGGCGTTCCTGGGCTCATTCTCCGCGTTCGTGCTCTGTGTCATCGGGCCCATAGCGGCCAAGGTGGCGATCAACGGACGGTGCGGGGTGTTCGACGGATTCGTTATGGCCGTCGCGCTGGTGATGGCGGTGTGGGGAACGGGAGCTGCGTTTCTGGAGGCATGATGATTCTCCGGAGATACTCAGAGCTTGCTAGATGACACTGAATCAGAAAGATAATAGCTCTTCGTTAGTATCTGCTATTAATCCCGGGCCCGTCTGAGTTGTAACCCTGTGGGGTCATAGGTGCTTATCTGCTGTACAATTGGTGATCCGCTCATCCGTGACGGGTCGCGGGGACGGCCCATCGGGAACGCGGAAGGGCGGATCACTATTTTAGGTACACACAGTGTTCAGTGCATGGTATGACTATGACTACGACTATGACAATAGTGCACTCGATAATTCGCGATTCTCAGTCAACTCCGATGACGAACCCTCCTTCCTCTTTCTAATCACTTCCCATGGAATCCCTGGCTTAAGAATGCGCAAGATTCAAGAGGAGCAACTCACACAATCTGAGACACCATGACAATCACCAAGGCTCCCACTGCTCCCCTCATCGCTGTTACTGGCGCAACCGGCACCCAGGGCAGCAGCGTCATCAAAGCGCTCGCAGACTCGGACAGGCCTTACCGCATTCGCGGGTTCACTCGCGATGTGACCAAAGCTGCCGCTGAGGGACTGAAGCAGCAGGGCGTCGAGATGGTGCAGATTTCGCTCGTGGTGGAAAACGCGGCGGAAGTCCAAAAGGCGTTTTCGGGCGCGGACACTGTTTTCGTGAGGATTGGAACTGAAGCTTGATTCCCCTGCCTCACAGTCTGATACTAGCTCGTCACGAACTTCTGGGAGCATACTAACATGGAGAGAGTAAGTTCGTTCTTCATGCGCTCGCTATTGTTCTAATGACCGAGCTCTGTTCTAGGAAGTCTCAGAGGCGAAGATGATGATCGACGCTGCCAAGGCTGCCGGCGTGAAGCGCATCGTCTGGTCGGGTCTGCCATCGCCGAAGAAACTGAGCGGCGGAAAGCTGACGCACGTCTACCACTTCGACGGCAAAGCCGACGTGACGGAATACGGCCGCCAGTCCGGCGTCCCATTCGTCAACGTGCAGGCGGGGTTCTATGCCCAAAATTTCCTCACGAATCCTGCGATACTGGGAAAGCAGCCGGATGGAACGTATGTGATTGCGTGGCCCTGCAAACCGACAATGGTCCTTCCGATCATTGATTGCGAGAGCGATTATGGGTTGTACGTCCGGCGCACCCTCGAATCCCCGGTGTTCCCGGATGGCGAGGACGTGAACAGCGTCAGCGAGGATATAACTTTGGAGGACATGGTTGCCCAGCTTTCTCAAGGTATGTTTTCAGCATTATTGCAAGCTTGTCCCCGATACGAAGCGCTGACGATTCTTTAGTAACCGGGAAGAAAGTCGTTTACAAGCAAATTCCGGCAGAGGTGTTTGGGCAATTGTTTGCAGCGACCGGCGCCCCGCAAGCGATCGTGACTGAATTGACAGAGGGTTTCCAGGCTTTCGACGAGTATGGATGTGAGTTCCTCAAGGTCGACGCTGCGGTCGCATAGAGACTGATGTTCTTTCCAGACTACGGGGGAAAACCCAGCGCCAGCCCTGAGGGCTTGGCGAGGCGAACTCGGACCTGGGCCGAGTTCGTCAAGGGCGCAGACTGGAGCAAGGCGTTTGTTTGAATCGACTTTTCTAGCACTAGCACGCAAATCGTCAAGGTTCAATGTACTGTGTGCGGCATATCCCATGTAATACAGAGCAAGTTAGCCGACACAGGCATATACATGTGTGCGTCGCAGCATACAGGTAGTCTTCTGACCCCCCGCTGGCCGCAGTCGCCAAAAATCACCTAAGCTAGATATGAAGACAGGAAAGTCGTTAAATAAGGCACACCCAGCCGAGTGATCGTGGTAGGACGGGAAAATCCTAATCACGACGGTGCATGAGCCGAAGGCCGTATGACCCACAAACACACTCTGGACCTTCGCTCCATCCGCATGGACAGATGGTATACATAACGTTTTTTGAAGTTCGCACGTTTACTCAATTGCTAACTAAGCCCACTCACTGTGACGCAGCAGAACATGGTTTGATGACACAATGAACACGGACTCGAATGAGATACACATGGACAGATCCATCCTCTGGCCTTTAATCTTAATCTTAATCCTATGCACTTATAGTACCGCCGAAACAAAAGGAGTAATGATATACCAAGGGTCCAAGACATCCTTGGACGGGAGGGTGAGAGGAGGAAGGTGGAGGCTCGTATGGGTGGCTCGAAAGGTCCTGGAGCGGGAGTCGGGACTGTATGGGCACGGAGCCCAAATCGTCTGAAGAACTCAGTGAGAGGGTGACACAAGATGCAAAATGAACACGGACAGATCAAGCACCATGAGCCATCTTGTACTGTGCTTCGTCCTCTTTGGTCCAGAGCGGAGGCATTCTGCGATGGGAACGGAACCATGTATCGTAATTAAAATCGGAGTCATTACGATGGTTGATGAGAAGTGCGCGGCCGCTGAGTCGCGGTTTCCAGTCAGCCACCCTGTGCATTCTTCGAAGCTGTGCCTCAAGCCAGGAAATCCAGGTCGAGTATTGGCAAGCTTCCCCCTCGCAATATATTCCGCTGTCGTCCTGAATCCAAAAGACGGCAAAGGGAGACTCGGGGCTAAGCGTGAGAAACATTTGGCCCATGCCATCCTTCTCCCACACCAGGAGAGCAGGAAATTCCACCTCCATGGCACCTACACCAGGCGGTGGCGAATAACTGAACACCTCTCGGGTTTGGTAATAGTCCTTTGGGAGGTCTGTGTTCCAGTTGGCCCAGGCTTCTGATACCGACTCGCCGTTTGCCTGGTCCTTGTTTTCTTCATCCTCCGAGAACCCTCCATCTTCTTCTCCAGAGTCGAGAAAATGATGAAATGAAGATAGCCGTTGGCATCCCTGAAAGCATAGCCATCGCCATCGCTGAAAACATCAGGATGGCAGATTCTCCCGAGATCAACAAGAATTTTGCAAAGCTGAGGTTTGAGACAGCCCAGATGGTTGTACCCAATGAATCTCTCGATGTCGTCTCCATCCTCGGCGCAATAAGCTTCGGGAAGGCCAGGCCATGCACATGCAATGACCGCTTTATCAGGCCACTCGAGGATCCACAGACGGAAGTCCTCTGGAATATAGTCATGCTGAGCGAGGATGTGGCCGAGGTATGCCTGCCGATCGAACGGACGAAGGTTTTCCCATAGCCAAGGTCGGGTGTCGAGGTCACGGAAGAGAGGATCGTGAACTATCTTCTTATATAATTTGAATAATGCGCGGCGAGGAGCGTGGATGTCCGCGATGGCTATGAAAGCCTTCCATTGCCGACATACCCCCTCGGCGGCAATGAGGCCCTTCAGCGGAAGGTGAGGGAAAATCTGCAGAGTTAGTTCGGGGGGAAATCGTCGAATGCGGGCATGGAGAAACCCTGAAGACCTGGGAGGCTTATGCAAGGTGTGGACCCACAACCAAATAAACGAACATCCGCAGCTTGTATGATCTGTCAAATCAATGGTACATGTGTCAAATCGGTATGAGGCTAAGGTAGAGTGCGTTCCGCTCGAGCCTGTGATCATGAAAGGTAGGGGGCGAGGGAGCCTCGGAGGGATCGCGAGACGAGGCCTGAGGCCTGAGTTTCAAGGTAGCGTGCAAAAAATCTGTATACACGGTGATGGGAATATACTGCCGTAGGTCCTGGTCAATTCCATGTGAGTCGAGTCTAAATCGACCGACACGTAGGCGTATACAACAGAGCGTTGATGCCCTGCAGGCTGAACTGGCGTGAATCATGAAACGATCGCCTTCCGTCCGATATAAGCATGAGTCTAAGAACTCTTCGCTCTGGAGGTGGCGTCAGCATGCGCGAGATTATTTCAAGAATGGGAAAGGGGCTCACCTCCGTGTAGGGTACGCGGGACGGGCAAGCTTCAATCACGATTCACGGGTTCGATCCTGGCAGTGCGCATTTTTTTTTGTTTTCGATGCCGGGATCATTCGGATACCTGCGTAATAATCCAGCGTTGACAGCTCTATAGAGCTGGTTTGGTAGAGCTGTCAACGCCGAATTATACTGCCTCTACAGCAGACCTGGCTCCAATGTGACAAGTTTATATTTCTCTATGTATCTTCCACAGGGGTTCCGTAGAACTCGATTTTTTTTCAAAGGGACAGAACTCGGAGCTTGCTGCTTGTAAGTTGTGTTTGAGGTCGGATAAAATCGTTGCACCGTATCTTGCCAGCCATTGATTCAATGGACTTCTTGGTTACTCATTAGGCAAGTAGAGAAAGAATTGCAAGAAGTAAATTCACTGATATTAAAGCGGTATTGGGTACCGTACGAAGATGTTGCTAGAGTCGCAAAAATGAGCGTGAAATTCAAGATTCGCTAATCGCTAGTAGGAGACTGTGATTAAAGTGGTAGTACCGTACGAAGATGTTGCTAGAGTCGCAAAAATGAGTGTGAAATATTCAAGATTCGTTAATTGCTAGTTAGGAGACTGTGATAAAGTGGTATTACCGTACGAAGATGTTGCAGAGTCGCAAAAATGAGTGTGAAAATCCAAGATTCGCTAATCGTTAGTAATAGTAGGAGACTGTGATCGCTGCGAGGACTCGCGGATCCTGATTTATCCGAGACCGAGTCGGGTTCCGGTTCATCCTCCATGGGCATTGATTCGGGAAGTCAGAGGGATTTGCATATATCGCCGCATTTGTGATCACATTGCGATTTCCTGGTAGAAAGAAGGAATTGATCCCATGTGTCGCTCTGTCCGCCATGGAGCCGTTACATGAGATTTTCCGCAGACGGTCATGAGAAGCTTTCAGCACAAGCTTTACAAATGGGCGAACTCAGCTTGCCCATCTACTTATGCTTACAAAGACAAGTGGTCTGACTTCCTTCTCTTGTTGCGTCACGGTCTCGTTCCCAATTCTCGAACTGCTGCCGCAATCGGAACATCTCTTCCTCGATCTTGTTGATGAGATCGGATGTGAGCGAAAGTACAATTTTCCCCGCACAGATTTCACTAATCAGAACATGGAACTAGGTATTCCCATCCAACTTACGACGGACAAAGGATCAGAGATTGGTTGGCAATATGCATTTCAATCCACCCTTCGGTCAGTCTTCCTCCGAATTACTGTTGTAGCGACTAATCACTTGCCATCAGAGAAGCATTTGCGTCGGAGTAGGGTACGCGGACGGGCAAGCTTCAATCACGATTCATGAGTTCGATCCTGGCAGTGTGCATTGTTTTTTTTTTTCAATGCCGGGATTTACCGTAAAAGAATCAGGAATTGATGTATTCAATAATTTTTGATGACAGTACTTAGACATTTGAGCAAACACGTCCCATGCAGATTCCAACACCAGCGATGGGCTCCCAATACCTTCCCAGGTAGCCTGAAGGATTGACGCAAATTCTGGGGTCAATCCGGGCCACCCTAGATGACTTTCCCTGGACCCCACCTCCTCAGTCAGGTACCCACGAAGCTCGCCGATAGCTTCTGCAGGAATTCGGATGCGGCAATCAATTCCACCGACATGAGTTGGGTGCTCAAAAACGTGAGCAGGTAGTACATGCCCGGATGGCATACTTACCCTTGTCCAGTTGCAATCTCACTTGGTGTTGATTCCACCAGGTGCGGAATTCATCCAACTCATAGTTGGAGAAGTGGTACAAATATCCAGTAGAAAAGTGGCCTGAATGCACTCACTATTCAGGAATGGAATCTCGAAGAGGAAACTCCGGCGATATTATGGCAAGCATACTGTGCAAAAAGTTTGTTGAGCATCTTGGCAATTTTCTGCCGGAAAAAATGCAACTTCACAGTTCAGTCACATGTTTCAATAGAGGTTCAAGCTACTGTGCAACTTGAACTGTGACCAACTTCCTTGAATGTCCGCAACTTCACGGAGCTGCAACTTCCTCATTGTGTGCAACAAATTTGAAAGTTGCTAAATACAACTTGGAAACTGGAGGGTTTGTGGAGTGGCAACTTACTTCAAGGAGGTTACAACTACATTCAACTTGTGAACGCAGCACCACCTTCGATCTGTGATGGATATTGCTGCTTCGAACAGCCATCAATGATAGATCCGGATCATTGACGGATCATTGATCATCGCTGATCATTTCCACGGTTCGATGTTGGTTTCAGGTGCGGACACCATTTATGGAAATTGCCGCAACTTCGCCGCATTCAGGAACAGATCAACAGGATCCCGATCCTGGGTTGTGCCCCGGTGAGTCATGGTCAAAGGAGAAAGGAAGGAAGTGTCACTATTTGTATGTGATGCTATGCAATGCCGAAGCACATTGTGTCTCGTACTTTCAACAGTGCCGGGCAGTAAAAGAGACTCAAAAGAAATAAAAAAGATAACGAAATATTTGTTCTTGCTCAGAATATTTACCTCATGGCTTTCAAACTCTCCAAGACTGGATTCAACTGGGCTACTGATTCAATATTGAATATCATGATCCGCCATAAGTGCGGCGGATCAGAAACCGGGCGGCTGCCATTCTGAATACCCTGATCATGATTATAACTATTAGCCGTACTTTTATGCAAGTCCCAACCTGCTGCTGAAGACGATACAAGTTGCGATTGCTGGGTCCAAAGTTGTATTTCCCCATGATTGAACCTGCAGGTCGAAAAGAAACGCCAAAGTTGAGTTGCAACTTGCAACCTCTCGAAGGCACAGTTTTGCAAAGTTTGCAGTTTCTTCAAGTTGTCTTCAAAGTGAGTTGTCAGATAAGAAAAGTTTATAGCTTCCAACTTGCTACACCTTGAAGTTGTAATTTGAGGAAGTTGCCCAACTTTGAGCTTCAGATTTGCAAGTTGCATATGATTTGAGAGCACACAGATGTGAAAACTTTTTGCACAGTATGCTTGCCATAAGGCGACATTGGAGTCGAAAATGTGGTCTTCCTTGCGACGAATAATTATGGCTTTCAGGTTCAAGCCCAAGTTTTCGTTTTGAGCCAGCGCCAGAACCCCTCAATGACGGTGTTGTGTACACTTTTCAGAACCATAAACACGGCGTACACATTGGGGTCAATCTCCGACGCAAATGCTTCTCTGATGGCAAGTGATTAGTCGCTACAACAGTAATTCGGAGGAAGACTGACCGAAGGGTGGATTGAAATGCATATTGCCAACCAATCTCTGATCCTTTGTCCGTCGTAAGTTGGATGGGAATACCTAGTTCCATGTTCTGATTAGTGAAATCTGTGCGGGGAAAATTGTACTTTCGCTCACATCCGATCTCATCAACAAGATCGAGGAAGAGATGTCCGATTGCGGCAGCAGTTCGAAGAATTGGGAACGAGACCGTGACGCAACAAGAGAAGGAAGTCAGACCACTTGTCTTTGTAAGCATAAGTAGATGGGCAAGCTGAGTTCGCCCATTTGTAAAGCTTGTGCTGAAAGCTTCTCATGACCGTCTGCGGAAATCTCATGTAACGGCTCCATGGCGGACAGAGCGACACATGGGATCAATTCCTTCTTTCTACCAGGAAATCGCAATGTGATCACAAATGCGGCGATATATGCAAATCCCTCTGACTTCCCGAATCAATGCCCATGGAGGATGAACCGGAACCCGACTCGGTCTCGGATAAATCAGGATCCGCGAGTCCTCGGCAGCGATCACAGTCTCCTACTATTACTAACGATTAGCGAATCTTGGATTTTCACACTCATTTTTGCGACTCTAGCAACATCTTCGTACGGTGATGAGTCTGCGCGAAACCTATAGAAGAAACTATTCACAATGATTCCGTTCAGAAAGTCGATCGGAACAGTATAAAACTGTACTGATTTTAACTCTCCACACGAGCTCGTAGCGAGTGATTCCCTCAGTAGATACCGCCGAGTATAAGTCCCTAGTACAGGGCCTCGAAGAGGTTGTAGGGAAGGCTATTATCTCAGAAGAGCGTTCAAAAGAGTAGTGTTGCGAATAATACCCTTGGAATGACCAAGTAATACGATTCTAAAGCTTTTGTATTCGATTTAGAGCTTCTCAGCTGTATTCCACACAAATGTACGATAGATAGACCGGAGCAAACGGCTCAACAGCAATTTATAAGACTGATAGTCTTGGGAATGCGATCCAAATCAAGCTTCCAACACAAAACACGCTCGGAATGGTATAACGACGTCTAAATTCGACGCGACCGATACAACACGGATTTGTACGCTTTGTTCCCGAGTGCCGTTCGATAGGAATCCCTAAGATTCGTTTATTCCAAGCTCAATCTCACAATTTCCAACAATAGCAAGTAAAAGTTTTGATATTCACTATTCAACTGATAGTAGAACGTCGAAACCCAAAAATACTCTTATTCCGAATCGTAGCGTTTTATGGCTACTAGCTCACGGAATGGCTCAGTTCTCTCCCAGAAGGATCGATCTGCAACCAAGGTATTCGCTACCCAAGTATTCTCTGTCGATTTCGAGATATTCTACACTACTTATACATGTTCGGAATAATATTTAGCAACATAGGAGCAATAGCTATTATTAAAAGTCCGCCAAGCCGCTCTGGAATTTGGTATGTAGTCGTTCCGATTGGTTGTTGAGGCGGTCACGCCATTATTATGTGCTTGAGGTGAAATTCCAACGCCCGGTCAACGAAACTCCGACACTAGGGGTGTCTTGGCTTGTTGAACCCTCCGATGGAATGTCGATTTCCTTGGTTTGTAGGCCTCTCCCGTAAGCTAAAAGGCTAGTACTGTGTTGTACGAGTCCGTAGCAACAGGGAGACACCCATATTGTGTAGGTTCCGAGGTTGAACCACGAAGATATGCTCCGGAAGGTCGGCCGTGATTAGACTCCCAGACTCGAGTCTAGTGATCTGATCATGATTCCCTTCGGAATAGACGTCGGAACACAGCGGAAGCCATGCCGATCGTATTCGTTGTGTTTCTAATAACGTAGGTGCCCAGGTAGAATGCATGTCTGGTTGGAACCAGCCTGTAGAGTGTCCTTCCAAAGGATCCGACTCTTGGAAGCTGTAATTCCCATGGGTATAATAGACTAGCACATCTCCTACATGTTTCGGAGCGAGGCAGGCAACCATATCCGGGGCTTATTCCTTCAACAGTCCGTTACTCAGCGCATCACGGTCCAACTAGCTGCCTCTGGGCTCAGCACTAGTCCTTATTCCGAGTATGATTCGCATGGGAATGGGTTCGGGAATCGCGAAAAATAGCGTTTTCTCCCTATGGTCATTTTCCTAGCTTATCATCTCCCCTATTTTTAAATCTTGACCGTCCCCGGTCAACCAGTTCCAACTTGCATTGCAATCCTTGCTCATTCCGAGCTTTGATTCCATGGGTTTCCCACAAACGTTATGATTCCGAGGAGTCGAAGACACGTCAAGTGTCATCGAGCTTCGATCAGCTGTCAAACTGTCGATCCCCGCGTTATCATTGAATACGGCGACAAAATTCTGCTTCCGCCACCGTGTACCATCGCCATTCCAATGTCTTTATCCTTGGTAGCGCGTACCAATTTTAGGAATAGAAGAATATATTGGAACCAACAATAGATCGAGTCCAGGCAAGAACCGTGCAAAGATCAGCCTCATGGCTTCCATCAAATGAATTGAATATTTTTGACTCTATTCAACCCTGCACGCTCCCTTCTTGGTCTTTCTCTTGCTTCCTTCCCTCATGGCGCCCAAGACGTCGACTCCGAGCAAGCCCTCTCGCCCAGTGCCACGTCCATCCGCGTCCCCAGCCAAACCGAAACCGAAGCGCCGACACCGAAGGCGCCGACCCCTGTCAATGACGATGACGGGGAGGACTTTGCTCTGTCGAAGAAGACGGCGAGGGCGACGACCAAGACCCCGACTACGAGGAGGAGGACGCCGGCGGCGAGGAACTCACGGAGGTTCCTCCACCTTCCTTCGAGACCGCTGGTCCGTTCCAGTACAAAATCCGCGGAACGCTCGAAGACCTTCGTGTCGACGGCAGCGCGTTCTTCAACGCGTTCAGCTACGCCAAGGGTGGCTCTCGTCTCGCTGAGTTGGGCTTCAAGTGCTCCGACTCCAACATCCGAATTTCGGCCACGAGCGCCAACCCTATTTTGAACGAATGCCTCCAGCTCTTCGTAAGTCCCTCTTTCCCTTATTTTCCACAACCTTTCGCTGACTTTTCCTTCAGCGATACGCCGTGGCCATGATCTCCGTGAAGGAGACCGTTCCCTTCGCCACCACTGTCTTTTGTTCGGAATCAGCCGCGCGGTTCACGTCGCGGACAAGATCGACAAAGACTGGCTTGCGTTCCCTTTCCCTCACCACGTCGTGAGTTACTCAGGTTGTTTTTCTTTTCGTTCCCCTCATTCTAACTTTTTCGTTTTAGAACATGGGTTTCCCTCGAGGAACGAAGCTCGTCAGAGGCACCCCGCCTTCGAACGAAACGGTCAGCCTCGCTTGCTCGCTGCAGCTGCGTTCCAGCCAACGAAACGCGCTCGCTCTCCCGAGTGAGTGCTCTCGTTACTTTCTTTCTCTCCGTTCCTCACTGACCACCCGTTTCTCGTAGGAGAACCGAAGCGACCGAGGAGCAGGGGCGGGTCGTCTCTGAGAGGAAAACGGGTACGTCCCCGTTTTTCTCTATTAAGACTCACCTCATAGTTTCTCAGCGCCGGACCAACAGGCCCGAACCGTCGAGACCCGAGGTCCTTATCACAGCGCCTCCGCCGAAGCCCAAGAGCGTGGCAAAAAGCCCTTCGAAAGGGAAGGCGCCGGCGAAGGAGGTAAGCAGATAGCTCCATCCCTCGTCGAACGCTAACACCTTTCGTCTACAGAAGACCGCCTCGGAGACCAACTTCGATCTTCTCCGACAGCCGG
>QVIE01000609.1:0-26942 GCA_013387415.1 Panellus pusillus | reverse complement strand
TGTGAAGTACTTCTTATCTGCAAGCTATGATACAATGCGTGTAAACACGGCGGAAAAACAACTGTCATTTGCACCTCGTCAGGCAACTGTCACTTGATCACGCCGGTTCAAAGCGTTCGCCAGAACAATGGGAGAACTAAGGGCCTCCAAAGCGGCGATACAATGGTTGCCCAATGACAGTTGCCTGACCAAGTGCAGATGACAGTCGATTATCCGCCGTGAAATCACTCAACGCTCGCAACCTGCTCCCACGACATCCGCTAACCCGAGCGTACGACATCTACTCTTCCTTTCAGCACCTAAATCTGCTGTTCCATTTCATCAGCAAGATGGGTGGTCTCCGAACTCGGCTGGAGCGCCCTCGTTGAGAATCTGCGAAATCAACTGTCTAGCACAGCGCCGCAGCGACTTATATAAGGAGACTGTCGACTAAAGCCTTGTTCTCTACGCTTCTCGCTTCGTAGTTGCGTCTTATTTTCTCTTCTTTCGTGCATGATGATCTGATTTTTTGTATTTCAGGTAGTATGAGACGCATGTCGCGAGCACTTGATTTGCATCACTCGAGCTCCGGGCACGCAAACGAATCGACCACGCTCCTGCACTCCGTATTGGGCTCTCGTCGATGCAGGAAGGCCTCGCTGTCGGGAGAGGAGGTGTGGCCAGTTCACCTCGAAGCTGCGCTGTTAGAAGGCAGGTTGTTTCACAGATGAACCGTTTGACGACTGAAGATACTGGTATCCAGGTTTAAAGACCTATGTACCTGACAAATCAAGGGAAACCCAGATCCTCGGGCGCTTTCGTGGCCGCAACCGGTTCATTGCAGACTACATTTTTGCCAGAACGGGCCAGCGGCGGACCAATAAGCAGGTCGGAAGTCGACTGCAGCAGCTTCGGCATTGCTCTACGGACCCGAATCGTCAGTTTATGACCGCCGATCATTCCTGTATACTCATCCTAACCCTAGTTCGTCGCCTCCTTCTCCCATTGGGTCATGCCTCTCCAACTATCCGGGGCTCTTCTGTGTCTCAACACTCCGCGTCCAGCGAAAGTTTAGATATATACCGCAAGTCAACCATGCCCGGACAGTCGTTCACATCCCCATCTCCAGCCTTTCGTTGAGCTCCCAACACTTGTCTTTTACTTCCGCCCACCCGGGCTACAGAATGGAGTCCGCCGTCCCCGCCGTCACCCTAATTTCCGCCCGCCCTATAAGCGGGCACTCGTACTTCTCTGTCTGGCACATCGAGAAACAGCTCGTGCACAGCGAGACCGTTCCGCTCGTAATCCTCAGGGAACAGCCCCATGGAGTGCCTGGCTACCTCCACAGTTCAGTCCTCGTGCCGGCATTTTGGAGGTCGATCGTGACAAGCCCCGGTGAGTTTTCGTATTGATTCAGAAACAACCAGAGCAGCTTAATGTGCTGTTTTCCTTTCCCCGTACTAGATCCTAGTAAGTACGTCATAACGCTGGACGTAGTGAAGGATGGGGGAGGAACCTCTGCGTTTTCTGCTGAATACCGTTTTGTTTATTAAAGTATTCGATTGTAAGTATCGTACACTTCGGACTGTTGATTTAATTGACATCTAAATTACTGGGCGGAAGTATATAACTATTGTCCAACAGCGACTTGCTGATTGCCATATGTTCGGAGGGTCCAGATCGGCGCCATTTGTCTACTAGCCAACAATTCAACCAGGTAATCAGGACTGTTAGCCGGCTCGGCGCCGGGCACGGCCGTCAGTCGGCCGCCGTTTTGGCTTTTTGGATTGCTAATCACACTTACCAATTAACTTGAAGTCTTCCTCAGTAAAGTCCTTTAAGTGTATTATGCATCGAAGTCGAAGCGGTGCCGGCAAGAGCATACAATGACGAGATCAATGAGTTGCAGCTCATTTTCAGAAATCAGCACCCATCACCTGTCGACGGCCGTTTTCGACGGGACGGCCATCGAAATCGCAGCCGAAAGTCGCGACGGAACGAGTCGGTGTATCCGGCGCCGGACCCCGTTGAATCGGCAGGACGGGCATGGCCAACAGCCCTAAAATATTTACCAGGATTGGATTTTTGCCGCGGAACGCGGCACTCGGCGCGAAGACCGAGAATACGTAAGTTATGAGTACTATGAGTCAGCGAAGCCAAGCGAATCCTCAGCTCGAACGAGTCATCACGCTCCGAGCCCTCACTAGGCCTCACTGTCTGCCTCGCTGTCGGTACTCAGCCAGGCGGATCGCACTCGCTTCCTCTTCTTTGCAACTCCCTAGACAGCATGGCTGACAACGACCCCCGACCGCACCCGGAGGAGACGATCTCTTCCACAAAACGTACACCACTCCCCAAGCTCCAGCTGTTCATTGTTCTGCTCATTCAATTTTCCGAGCCAATAACTGGTCAGTACCACCAACTCAGAGACATCAATGATAAGCCCACGTCCGCTTGCCTCTCAGCCATGGTTATCTATCCATTCGTTGTACAATTTGTCCGCGATACCGGAATCACCCAAGGCGATGAATCAAAAATTGGATTTTATGCTGGGCTGCTGGTGGGCGGCGCTGTCAAACGTCTTTGAGATGAAGCATTGACTTCGTCTCAAGGAATCGACCTTCTTCTTGGCCGAATGCCTCACGGTTTTCCAGTTCGCCCGCCTGTCTGATTTCTATGGACGGCGGCCTGTCCTTCTCATTGCACCCATTGGATTGTGTTTCTCCGTGCTCGGATTCGGACTTTCAAAACTTTCTGGACATTGCTCATCTTCCGATGCGCTCAAGGCGCGTTCAATGGGAATATCGGTACGTGGCTCTGATTTCGAGAACTCTGCTTGGTCCTATATTATCCAACTGTTCTAGGTGTTTCTAAGACTGTGATGAATGAGGTAGACCTTTTGGATTTACTCACTTGATTCACTCTCACGACTGCAGATCTCGGATTCGACGAATGCAGCAGACGTATTTTCTTACATTCCTCTGATGTGGAGCGTAGGCGTAACCTTGAGGTAATCAAGTTACTCGATGCCATAGAGACGTACCCGTTTAACAGTCTTTGTCAAGCCCTTTCATAGGTGGTATGTTAGCCAATCCAGCCGAGAAGTGGCCAGACACTCTCGGCAAGATCGCGCTCCTACGATACCGTCCATACTTCTTGCCCTGTGCGGTAGCCGCGTTCATCGCCTTGCTATCGTTTGTATTTGCATTCCTAGGCCTGAAGGAGGTGAATCTTCTTCCGTGCATCGTTTCTGAAACTAGGCCGATTGATCATTGTCAAGACCTTGCTTCGGCCGTCTCCCGACAAAAAAAGAACGGTGGCGGGACCTTTGGTAGAGAGACGGAGCCCTGCTCTCCGCAGAGAATTCCGAACCCAGCAGTCTGAGGCGGCAGAGCCAGTATTGCCGCTGAGGACCTCTTGACACGCCCCGTCTGCATCGCCATGCTGAACTACGGGTATTTGTCTTTCACTGACATGTGCTATGGTGCGCTGCTCCCGCTGGTAAAATTCTCGAGCATCACACACTACGAGATTTTCATTATTGGCAGGTATACGCGACGCCTATCGGCATGGGTGGCCTCGGGCTTAACCCTCATGACATCGGCGTGATCATGGGGCTCTCTGGGATAACTAACGCCATCATCCAGAGCCTCTTCGCGGGCGGGTAATTCGCTACTTTGGCCCGCGTCGCGTGTTCATAGCGAGTTTCTGCTCCTTCATCATCACGTTTGCGCTATTCCCGGCGCTGACCTCCCTGGCTGCGCGTGCGGGCCGCATTGACGGCGCGGTGATTCTCGTCCTTTGCGCCAGCTTGGGTCCGCCTCTATGCTTTATTTCGCATTTTGTGCGTCTCCTCCACTCACATCCGGTACAACAACGATGAATTTCACCCTATACAGCGGTTTCGATGCTCTTCATCATGGACGCCGCACCGAATAAAGCAAGTATCGGCAGTGCGAGCGGACTGGGTCAAATGGTGGCCACCGCCGTCCGAGCAGTTTCGCCGTCATTTGCCTCTTCTTTATTTTCGCTCTCCATCAAACACAACCTCGCGGGCGGGCACCTTGTGTATATCGTTCTGGTGCTGCTCACTATGGGCGCTGTCCGCTGCTCGCTGCTGCTTCCCCGCAAATTGCGTTCGGAGACCTCCTGATCTGCAGACCTCGGACTATGGAAAATACCCAAACGACGAGATCGGCCGCCTCGTAGGCCTGAAAGGATATACAGTATGCGGCATCTAGAGAGAGAGATATCTTGCCTCATCAAACGAATTCTAAATACCATCCGGTCGACTCTTGCGAACCGTAGAACCCGCATTCGACTGGTCCATAAAGTGATCAGTTCTCGAACTGTCTCCTCAGAATTGCTGTACGAAAACTCGTCTCGAGAAGTTTGCGGGATGTTGATGCGCCGATGGCTTCGCTGATTGCCGACCCGTTCGGCAACTTGCCGGGACGGTTGTGATACCGGTTAAGTTGGCGGCCCTAGACATCCGACTGATCCCTCAAAGACAGGAGGCCTATGCATCATTGCCTGAGCAAAACAGCACCAGCTGGCCACGACTCGCGGCTTTCCAGACAAAGACAGCCGGTGCTCATTCTCAGTCCCACGCCAAGACAAGTACTCCGAAACATGGATATACGGTAAACCGTCGTAAACACGCTGCAAAAAGACCGTCTGAATTTTGAAAGGTTCAATTTTTAGTACTTTTGCGATACATCCGTCGCACATTTGACGCTCGAGCACGCGGCCTGATGGATTATTCCGGTTTGTGCCAGCATCACAACAGTTCACATGGTTGGAAAGTCACGGCGCCACCGGCAGCGCACGTTCCATTTCCATCCACAAGGTCACCGAAGCTACAGCACTGCGCATTTATAGCCGGACTCTTCTGCACACGACACCCATCCCCGTCTGCGAAAACTTGCAATGGCCTCATCTCTATGTCTGCTTGTATTGAGCGTGCTCCTGCAAGGATTTACCGCCGCAGTTAGAATACCCAAGAGCTCGTCGCTGCTCAAAACAACTGCAACGCAGACTGCGGCATCTACGGCTGTCTCCGTATCTCTGGGAGGTGTAACATACGTCAACCAGGTAGGTAATTGTCCCTGAAGGAAGAATCCAGGTGGAACATCCCGCAGGGATTAGTCGGGTTCGGCCGCATTCCCTCGAATGCTACGGAGTCCACTGGGGATACCATAGGCGGAATCGGGAGCGCTATTGCGATCAAGTATGGAACATGGCAAGCGCATTCTGACGGGAGCTACACCGGCACTCTTGTCGTTCAACCCGATCGCGGGTTCAATGTGTCAGCGTTCTCCCACCTCTCGCGCCACCAACTAGCCAATCGAAGTATGTAACATACAGAATCAGCCCAATCGACTACCAGGCGCGGCGGCACGAGCTTCAATTCGTTTTGCACCCATACTATGCAGCTGCGAATCTCACTTTTGCGGAAGCAGCGCTGACGCTGCAGTTGACATATCAGAACACTACGCTGGAGTTTGAGCGGAACAATACCAAGACGAGCGGGCTTGACCCGTCCGCGATCCGTGCTGCTCAGGCTGGCTTCCCGACAAACCCGCTCTCAGATCCACAGATGCCCATTGCCAGCCTTTTAGAGCCGCATCTTACAGTTGACGCAGAGGGTTTGGTTGCGAATGCCGACGGAAGGTGCGTCAGTACAAAATCTGAGCAAATTCCGGTCTTGATATGGAGGTAAAAGTTATTGGACGAGCGACGAGTACGGACCATACATCTATCACTTCACAGCCAACGGGCAGCTCATCCAGACGATCCAACCCCCGCTGCGTTCCTCCCCATGGACTCCAAGGGGAATCTCAATTTCACTGCCAACGTCGACCCCGCTACGGGGCGGGGTGCAAATCAGGGTTCGCCCCATCTTCTGTTCGGATGTTCAATTTGATTGATTGCCAAAAGGTTTCGAGGGCCTAACTTTAGACGCGACCACCAACACGCTCTATGCTATCCTACAAAGCGCAACAATCCAAGACGGCGCGCTACAATTCACGCGGATGCTTGCGTATGATGTCTCCTCTCCTTCCACAGCAGTGCCCCTCCTCGGCGAATGGGTCGTCCCCTTGCCATTGAGCAATTCCGGCAAAGTAGAAGCAACGAGCGAGATCCACTTTGTGAGTGAAGGCGTCTTTCTATGCCTTGCACGGGATGGGAATGGTCACGGTGGGAGTGGGGATAATATTAAGTACAAGTTGCGTTTTGAGTCCTATTTCATTTTCTGCGAGACTGCGATCGACGGCTGAATGTGCTATGGTAGGCATGCGGACTTGTTTAGCATCGCAAACGCCACGGATATTCACAACACGAAATTTGATGAGCCAGGGACGCCTGTCGCGCCAAATGGAAAGCTTAGCAAGTCAGTCACCCCGCCACATATGTGAGTTTTGTGGACTACGCGGACGCGACGCAGTTAGCACGGTTTGGGCTGCACAACGGTGTGTTTCACGGTCGGCTTGAGGTGACTTTTGCTGACATCTCAAGGCGATCCCGACGACAACACCCTGCTGGATGCTAAGTGGGAGAGCTTTGCGCTCGCGCCAGTGGGCGCTAGCGCTCCCAACGACTTTTTCTTGTTCACTGCCGTGCGTGCTGCCATTTGAATGATGCGAAAATTGAGATTCTATTTCCAGAGCGACAACGACTTTCTAAGTACACAAGGAATCTCACTGGGCGTGCCGTACGATGCCGGCGAGGACGTGGATAACCAGTTCTTGGTCTTCCGCCTTACCCTTCCTGGCGCAAGTGCCAGCGTTTCGAAGGCGCTCGGGATCTGAAACTCTGTACTTATATTTATGCCTCTGTACTGATCACGAACTCCGCTGTCTTTGTCTTCAAACTGTGCGAGAATGGGTCTCGGAATAAACGATCAACGCATCGAAACTGCTCGGAACTTCGGCCGTCAGATCAGCTTCACAGTTTTCCGGGAGCCAGGAATCCATGATGTTGTCCGTGAGATGTTCCATGACCGACTTCGTGCATGTGCACAGATCGAGTCCTGTAACGATTGCAATCAAGAGCTGTCCTGCGGCAACGAACTTGAACTATCTATAATATTACTCTCATAAATGTTACTAGCAGTACACGAATCGGTATTCAGCGGAGAAAGCAACGGTCACTTCCTTATTCTTCACTACGTCCTGCGCAATCACGAACTTGGTGGGGTCTAGCGCAAGTGTTAGACCACCAAATTTACTCCAAGACCGGACGGGACGCAACTTACCGGGGCTTGCTACGATCGTCCTCCAAAATGACGGAACAAGAACAGAACTGTGGAGGTAGCCCGCCATTCCATACGCGGGTTTGTCCATGAGGACTATGAGAGGCGTGGTTTCGGTGTGCACGCAGTCATCGCCGTACCAGACAGAGAAATAGGATTGCGCTATCATGGGGCGGGGAGAGACGAAGGTGACTGTGGGGACGATACAGTCGAGAGGGCGCGGAGGTGATAGTTTGGAGGTTCCGTAGTTTAGCTGGGCGGAATCATTGGATGGCGAACCGGGCGGGAGAATGGGTATGGGTATGTGTATTATTTGTGGTGCATTAGCGAGTTCTGGGACCCGCCCTGGGCTTTCACTGAACATCAAATTTCTCGATGAGACCTCGTGAGAGGGAACTTGACTGGGCGGAAGCAACAGTCGGCGAACTTTGCTGGGGATGAACATGCCGAATTGAAGGAGGGATTGTAAACTTACGTTTGGGGTCCGTAGAACAATGCCGAAGTTGCTGTAGTCGACTTCCACCTGTTTATTTGTTCGGCGCTCGCCGGTTTTGTCGAAAATATAGCTGGAAATGAATCGATTGCGTCCCCGAAAACGCCCGAGGACCTGGGTCTCCCTCGATTGGTCAGGTAAGTAACTTTCCAAGCCTGTATGACCGTCAGTCATAGTTTATCATGTAGCAAGAGTAATTTGAACTAGCCTTCTAACAACGCAGCTTCGAGATGAACTGGCCACACATCCTCTCCTGAGAGCGAAGTTTTCCTGCAGCGGCGGGAGTCCAGAACAGAGTGGAGGAGTGTCGGCTGCCTCTGCCCCGCTGAGCACTTCGGATATGGTCTTCGGGGCATTGTACAGATGTCGTCTGAAAGCAATGAAAATTTGAAGCTGTCGGGCTGCCGCGGTAATGGAAAACATACTTATGCAATGAGGGACGGAGATCTTGATGGCTGTAGACGGACACCCTCTGTATATGAGCGCTGCTATGTTCTGCACAGAACAACAGTCCTAATATAGGCGCTAAACACGGGCGCTTGTTTGTTCGCTTTCAATTGGAGTTAAAGAACCACTGTTTGCCCCGTCGAAGAATGGAACCGCCGAATATCAAGGGACGAGGGGTAAGAACGGGTCGAAGTCCTGTAAGTCGGTGACGCAGCACTGGGAATAGAGTATTAAATACGCTCGTGAAATTGGTTTCACAAAGGCCTCGGGGTGCTACACAGCATGCTGGAGATGATAAATGGAAAAAACCTGTGACCGAGACGTGTGAGAGAGTCTCGTCAGAAGTGATCGGGCACACACACCGAGCTTTTGTGGGGTGTGGGTGGAGAGTTCAAGCTTCCTGTGACCACCGTTCAGTGCTTACTGCCACCATATTGAAATGAAAATGGCAGCTTCGCAATTGAAATATCATAGTGGAGGCTGTCAAGAAGGTTTAGATTAGACGCCGGTCAATGTACGCAGATCTTGTGAAAATCATCAGGAAAGAATATTCATTTTTATGTTTAGCCAGGTGCAGTGAGGAGCACCTGGAGCAATGAATATTGATGTCAACCTCTCAGGGCGATCTCCTGTTGGCTGTGAAATCATACCTGCTAGAATGACGCTCTGAGAACTAAAGTGATCCTGAAGTTGGCATTGAATCAAAGTTCACCATGTCTCCGGGACATATCTTTCGCCGGAACAAGGCAGCGAAGACCTCCAGCAAGCCCGCCAATAAAGCGGCGCAATAAGCGCTGAACCCGGCGTCTAAAAGCTGGAGTTTTATTTGGGTATTGAAAGCTAGCACGCAACTTATACACATGCATATGATCCTTCCGAAAGAGCGAGGAAGACCTATCTCCAAGAGAAGATAGCCTTTGATTCTCAACAGAATTGAAGGCGGACCGACTAGTCGCTATATGGATGCCATATTGATGCTCCTCCGAGTCCTGGCCCTCTATGCCCGGAGACGAGGGGAGTACGTAAAACGTCGGCTGTGCTTTAATGAAAGGCTGAGCTCGAGAACATGTGGTCCTCGAGTCATTCATCTTCGTTCCTAGAGATCGACGTAGCTTACGATGGGATTGGCGGAGAAGCGCTGTATGGTTGCCGGCCTGTTCATGTTTCCGAGCTCAGCTGCGCAATCTTGGATAGACTATGCCAAGATCGTCGTTGCGGTTGATGACGCGATGACGGATCATCGGGCATACGTTTGCAATGATTGCGTATTCCAATGCTATCCGCTACGTTGAACAAGATTCAGGTGTGCAGCTGCAAAAATATGGCTTCATCCGCCTGTTTCAGAAAGGTGCGCTTTGGAAGTGAACAAAAGCGATATTCTTGTGCAGAAAAAAAGAGAAACACATGCCTCTCAAGGGGGCCGCTCCCTGGCGCCTCTATCTGTTGATCATTCATGAGTATATTAGACTCATTATCAGAGTTTCCTCGGGTGACAGGACAAAGTCTTCTGCGATCTGGTTTGAAACAGCGGAATTGACAAAAAAAGTCGACGTCGATGAAAACAGTGGCACTTCGTTTGGAGCAAGCATACTGGGCATGCTGAAATAGAGTCATGTCGCAGCAGCCTCGTACATAAGGAAGAATGGAGAACACACTATTCAAGAATTTCGAAGGCACCGTCAGCCCTCGCACGATACCAGGTCCTCGGGCGCGCTGGCATCCGCGAAGGTGTACAAATCGTCGGAAGTGCAGAACCACATCGCACTCGGCGTCGACTATAATGGTGGCATGGCTTTGCGTCCCTGGCGCTGATCAAGTGCGTGCGCTTTCGAGATTGTCAGCTGTATGCCAACGTGTCGTTGCGCAGGAGTCTAGTGACCGTTCTTGCTACGTGACCCTGCGCAAGGTAACACCGAGCGATAACAGCGTATTGGCTCCTACGCTGGCCAGTGTCCTCAGGGTAAGCGACTTCGGGTGCAGCATTCTGGTCGTGCCTCTGGAAGGAAAAAGAGGAGAACGAGGCGAATAAGCGGGCGGCGTTCTCGGACCGCATTATGATGACTGCATTGTCAGCAAGCGACATGCCCAAATCACGCGGCCGGCAACCCGCCGCTCCCGAAAGCCGGCACAGCATCACGCCAACCCGCATCAAAATGATCAAATTCGCTTTTAAGGCGTCTCTACATCTCTCTACATATGTTCTGACATACCGCTAAGGTAAAATGACTTTGGCTAGCATATACAGTCCAAGTGGCCAGGTACCCAGTCGCATACATATGTATCAAACCTACTACATAATCAATCACTCGCACATTCAGTTTAACGCCGATGTCATTGTCAGATGTATAACACCCGAAGACACGAGGTCGCAGTTAGCAACACTCGCTGGGCAAGAACCTGACGTTGCTATACCTTGCTTTACTTCTCCCCTCTGATCCTCTTCTCAACCATGTCGCTCGGTTATTTGTTCGGCGGTCAGTGAGGTCATATCGTGTTCAGTGTCGTTGATTTTGAATTTGTCCGTTACAGTCATAAGAGCCTCCGCCGTCCAATGGAATCCAGGCCACCTTCACGGCGAGAAACCGAATCTCTACGTCAAAATATACCAAGATGGCCGACAAGTCCACCGAACCCAAACGCTGAACAGAACAATGGAGCCCCGGTGTATGGTCGGCGGATTGGCCGCGGTTCAAATTCAAAAAATGATTTCCATTGTTCAATGTTTACAAGTTGTATGTACACAGCCGGGCCACATCACCAGGCCTGCCACAGCCATTGTTGATCATATATCTATGCACTCTGTCGTCGTCACCACGTCGCTCCACACGAATCGTCATCTTCAAAGTTTGCCCCAAGGTAGTCCTTGGGTAGAAGAAATGATATTTGTATGCGAGGAGATCTGTCTATGTGCATGATAACTAATAAAGAGACCAGGATAGATCGAAACTCAGAGTGAATACATGGTTGAGATGATATCGGATGCTGTTCTGTGAGTAATAAGTGTATAATCCGGGATCGGTTTGCAGAGGAGAAACTCGGACAGCGAGAAAAAGGGCGATACATAAGTATAATGTAGCAGGCAGCGGCATTGTTGGGGGCGATCAAGCCGTGGTGGAGTCCATCCTGACAAGCATTTTAGACATACAGAGCGTGCAGAAGAAAGGGAGATCGCAAGGAAACTCACAAGCATTGGTTCAACTTCATATCTAGACGGGGCATCACCGCTGCATCGCCTTCGCGGATCTTGACAATCTCGTCGGTCATTGCCACGAACTCAGCGAGACGCGCCAACCACTCCGCACTCGGGCTGGTCCACGCGGGGTTGTTGTTAAGGTGGCGATTATACGAGTCAAGCCGCGCGAGCACCGCAGGGCACCCGGGGCAAGGCAGACGCCGCTCGGAACTAGGGGTGTCGACGTGACGGGCCATATCATGAAGCCGTTGTGAAGATCGGGTGGTAGGGGGCGTGCGCTTGGCCTTCTCTGCGGGGCGACCCGGAGGGATCCGCCGCCTTGCGCTTCGCGACGGTTATGCGCGATGACGAGGAAGCGGTGGCCGGCGCTTGGAATGGGGCGGAGGGCGCGGCGACAATTTCCAGGTGTTCTTCAACCGGTGTGTCCATGCCAGTGTCACTGAATTACTCGTTGTCAGCAGCGGAGGCGTCTGAAAATGCGGGGACCGTCGCGCATTGGCATGAGCCCCGCCTCTTTATCGATGAGGGTGAGACCGACGCACGCGGTGAACGATGCGCCAAAGCTGAACTCGAAGCGGAAGTTTGCCTCAAATTGGTCACTCGGGTCGAGTAAGGAGACGGGGTTCCGCACTCTACGCGCCCGAGCAGCACAATAAAGCCAAACACGAGGTGCAGCGCGGTACAACACGCTCACGTGCGTGTGTCCATGTGCGCGGGGATTCCGCTGAGCAGCTTTCCGCCGCCGACTGAGCGCACACCCGCGTATGCGCGCGCAAGGGACAGGCAGCGCATAAGCGCGCCCACGGATCCCACGGCAGAGTGCATTTGCATGATATTGAGCACAGGGGCAATCTGGCGGATCCCTGAGCCGGCGGAGCCGATGCGCCACGCGCGGGCGCCGTTTATAGAGAGCTCTGCAGTAGGTACGGCGCGCGTACCCACTTTATCTTTGAGGCGGCGGAGAAGAATGTTGTTGGAGAGCGGACTAGGGAACAAGGAAGGCGAAGGGGAACAAGAAAGAGGGAGAGACCGCCAGTTCCCGGTGTCGGACTTGGACCTTGAAGTTGGAGCGCTAGCGCGCAAGGGCAACAGACATGTTACTACCTTCTGCTGCGCTTGTAAACCGCTTGAAGCCGTCGAGAAGGTACGCCGGGCCAAGGTCGCCGGTGGCTGCGGCTGCGGCGGGGAAGACAACGGCGTCGGCGGTGGCGGGGACGATGGCGAGCCGCGAGGACGACAACGACAGACAGCGGTGGAAACCACGTGTAGTAAGGCTGTGCCGGCTATGTGGCACTATGTGGCCCAGCTACAATACAAACAATGGAAATCATTTCTTGATTTGAACCGCGGCCAATCCGCCGACCATACCCGGTGGGATGGTGATCGATTCACTCTGTGAGTCTTCCACATTTGCAGATCCGGTCGGAATACTTACTGGAGCTCGATGGATGGATAGTCCATCGAAGATGCCCGCCACCGCCGCCATATCTGTCAAGCTTTTTCATGATGCGACCTTGTCCATGTTCGGAGACCCTTGCCTTGGCGAAGCGCAGATTCGCTTTGATCATCTCTTGAGTCTGTGCACAGCCGACGGGATTTCAAAAGGTTTTTCTTCCCCATGAATTCTCGGTGTGTTC
This sequence comes from Panellus pusillus, assembly GCA_013387415.1. Lineage (NCBI taxonomy): Eukaryota > Fungi > Basidiomycota > Agaricomycetes > Agaricales > Mycenaceae > Panellus > Panellus pusillus. The sequence continues at coordinate 13,938 of QVIE01000609.1, read as the reverse complement.
TTGCTCATGATTGTGTTGGGCCAGACGCAGGCATTCCCCTTGTTGGAATCGAAGGAACGCTGAAAGGACAGCCCACAGGTACCTTATTCTTGCGCGTCAAAAGCATTGCGCAGGCAGAAGTCAAAGCTGTCAGTGATGACGCACAGAAGGCAGTCGCGGCACTGGGAGTAGGGTCCGAAAATCTTATCACTAGAGCGGACGATATTGCCGTCAATGTGGCGGACTTCGCTTCGAGTGCAGAAGCTTTGGCGTCTGGCTTGAAAACGGTGGTGGACAAACTGGACATCATCGTCCGGGTTGGTAATCAACTCAGCCAGGTGCGAGTCAAGGTTTTCTTGCAATGATCGTGCTTCTAAAATCGGCAAGATCCATCCATATGCGAACACTGCATGGAAGATCCTAACGTTTGTATATGAGGCATGTTTTCTCCCTAATTTCATTTTCAGCCCCATCGATGAGCAATATATTCAGGTCGTCAGGAAACAGCAGGAGACGGACCAAAAGGCCCTTCAGCTCGTGAACACGATGGCCGAGGTTTATTCGTTCGTGGAGGACGTTGATTTTTTGTCCGTAAAAATCAAGCCGCTGGAAGACGTCATCCAGCAAATCGTCAAACAAACGGTGGAATGTGCTATCTTCATTCGCGAATATGTTGCACATGGCTTCTCAGGTATGTGAATTGTTTTCTCCTCTTCAGTATTAACGGCCAACAATTCAGGCCGGCTTCAACGAGACACGTTGTCGGACACAAGCCAAAGGATCGACGGCCTGTCTCAAGCATTGCTCGCCTTGAAGGCTTCCTTTGACCATAGTCTTGCGATTCAGTCTGTTTTTTTCTCCGCCAAGACCGTGGACACTGTCGAAAGTCTCGGTCTGTGATCTTTACCGGCACTGTGGACTTTCTCCAATGACATTATCATCAGCGCAATCCGATAAATTGAAGACCCTCAGTCCTCTCACTATGGATGCCTCCTCACGCCCAGAATGCCTTCCTGGCACCCGCCAAGATATTAAGGCTCCAACCATTTCGTTTTCGTTTGCGGTTGAGCCTAAATCAAACGGAAACGAAAGGTAAACGTTTAAAAACCGTTTAAACAGTTTGCAAACGGTAATTTTGGTACCATTGAAAAATAGCTGCAGTACACGAGAAACAACTAAAATGTCCTTGATTTACACTCTCATTAACGTCAATTGCATTCCCCAACACTGTAGCTCTATGCCCGTACCACTGTGGCACAAAATGTATCGTGTTCAATGACCTATTAACAGCAGCACCAATTGAAAATTTGTGGCACTCACTGCCCTTTAGTTATGAGAAGGTTTGTCAAAGGCATTCAGCAGAGATGATAAGTACAGAGGAAGAAAGCTGTGGTGAAGTTGGGGCTCTTGCCGAGATCCGGCAAACCCTCGGCTTCACTTCCAATGCTCCGAAGGCGATGCCGGGTCAAGCTGGATCTTTCCAATCAATCCGGCCATGCAACGGCCCTGGCAAAGTACAACCAGGAAGGTAATTGCTACGGAGATCTGACCAGAATTTGGTGCTTTTTGTCCCTGGTCAAGCTTTCTGCAAGAGAATATAGGGCTGTTGGGATTAACCGTTTATCCGTTTGTAAACCATTTATCAATTGTTTGCTCGGGGACATAAACAAAACGGAAATAAAAACGGTAGTTTCCGTTTGCAAACGTTTGCAAACGGAAATGGTTGGAGCCTTACAAGATATTGTAGCGCAGGTCACGGAGTGGCTTCTAGGGACATCAGACAGTACCAACATTCTCTGGCTTCACGGCGTAGCGGGAGCCGGGAAGAGTACAATCGCCACAACGGTCTCCGAATACTTTCGCGACCTTCACCGACTTGGGGCATTCCTGTTCTTCGACCGGAATAGCACTGCAGTGGGTAGCAGTCCTGGAGCCATCATCTGCACCATTGCACGTCAACTGGCCGACTCTGATGCGCAGATTTGTGCAGCAATCTGTGATGCCATCGCCGCCGATGCAGCCTGTGTTACAGCGCCTCTTCTAACCCGATTTCGTCAGCTGCTGCTCAACCCTCTCCTCAAAGTTGTAGCTCACGACCAAAATCGGGGACCCATAGTCGTAATTCTTGATGCTCTCGATGAATGCGGGGATTCGAATTCGCGTCAAGCACTTGTCTCTCTGATCGTCGACGAGTTCCAGAATATCCCCCCTGCCTTTCGTTTTCTGATCACCAGCCGCCCGGACTCTGATATTGCCAGTCAATTTTATCGCGGATCGCACATCCACCCCGTAATGCTTGATGTCGCGTCAGAGTCAACGAAGTCCGATATTCTCGCTTATCTTCGCCACAATATGCAGACCATCCGGCGTGAACGGGGTCTAGAACCGGATTGGCCCGGGGATCCCACAATCGAAAACTTGGCGGAGTATTCCGGGGGTCTATTCATCTGGGCTGTGACGGCTTGCAAATTCATAGCAGGCTTCGACCCTAAAGAACAACTTGCGACAATCCTTGCCTCTGGAGTGGCTGACAATCTGGATGAACTGTACAATGTTGCACTGCGCAACTCCGCTGACTGGACGCACCCGACTTTTGCATCCACTGCTCGCTCTATACTGGCCGCTATTGTTCTCAGCAAACAGCTGCTGACTGACTCTGCAGTTGACCAACTCTTGGGACTGCATGCTGGGAGAAGTGCACAAGTCCTCGGATATCTCCGCTGCGTTTGTGCAGTGGACCCAGGATCCTATGCCAAGGTCCTGCATGCATCTCTTAGCGACTATCTCACAGACAGACACCGCTCTGGGTCTCAACCCTGGTTTTGTGATACAACCACGCAGTCTAAAACTTTGGCAGTGGGTTGCCTGCGTGTACTCAGCTCACAGCTCTGTTTCAACATATGTGACTTGGAGGACTCCTGTGTCTCGAATTGGGACATCCCTGACGATTTGCTTCGCGTGGGCAACCGGATCTCTCCAGAGGTCGCATATGCCAGCCTCTTCTGGTCCTATCATCTTCGTGAAACATGCCGTGATGATGAACTTACCATCGAACTCGAGAATTTCATACACAATAAATTTCTCTACTGGCTGGAGGTGCTCAGTCTGACCTACAAGGTACCGTCTGCCACGGAAGTTTGGAAATTGCGCGTGACTACGTCGCAGTGAGTAATAGCGTGGTCGAGTTTTTCTCTCTTTCTGATAAAAGTTCACAGGCAGAGGATCCGTTTGGGGACTTCCTCCGAGATTCTCTCAGACATCAGCAAGTTAGCAAGTTCGCTTTTCGGTTCTTTTTTAACTTTTAAAAGGTAAAAAAGGCAAATTGGAAAAAAAAGACACTGACACTTTTTTACGCTGGGTCCGTTTTGAGGAAAAAGACAAAAAAGGCATAAAAGTCACGAAAGGACGTAGGCTCGGCCGTATAAAAAGCACTCAAAAGGCACATTGAAAGACATGATATTGAGCATAAATCAGATCATATTCATGGCGTAGCATACGTCGGACATACAAGTGAAGCATATAGAAGCATACATAGAGTATATACGAACATGGAGCATAAGCAAATGAAGATATAATCTGCAGATCACGGCCGTTAGGGTCGAGCGAATGAAGCAAATGACAAAACTCACCAGTCAGACTCGTGGTCAATCAACTCGTAGTCCGCCTCGGAGCTCGCGGCGTCGGATTGAGTGAGGTCGAAGACGACCTTGGACCTCGTCTTCGTGACGATCAAGGAACGCGCCGTAGTAATGATCTTCTCCCAGCGAGTGGCGCTCAACTTGCCGATAACCCGCTTATCATAGAGGTGCTGGCGACGTTGACGGATTGCCCTTGAATGAATTCGACGTGGTCGCCCCAGTTCTGCTTCGAGAAGGTGCCGAGCGGGGGTTTCGGAACGATGAGAGCGCCCAGTCGATGTGTAGTTGAGGCCCCGCTTGAGCTTCGGGATATAACTCGGAGATGAGTATCCTCGGCAGTGCCAATAAGAAACGACATACCGCCTGAACGCACAACGTCAGCGCCCCTTTGGCCACGTCTCCGGTTTCAGCGCATCGAAATGGGCTTCGTCGTTCTGAGAGTCCTTGATGGCGGAGAAGTGCGCGGCGAGCGTGGACACCACGAGGTAGCTGCGAAAGATTCCCTGTGCTAGAAATCAGAATAAGAAAACACAGAAGAACCATCATACCTTGGGGTGGACATTATCCTCCTCGTCGTAGTATGTGTCGTAGTAAAAAACACGGCTGCGATCGTCGGGGCCGGTGAGATATAAGGCGACGATGTCGGCGATGGCCGCGGGAGTCTGAAGGTCGAGTCGAGCCCAGGTGCCCTTCAGTACTTCGATGGCAGCTTCGGCAAGCTTGTGGTGCCACGAGTGGATGCGGTCCTCGGACTACCGCAAGATATAAGTAGAGAAAACCCGAAAGAATAGTAGTACGACGATGCAAACTACCAATTTACGGACAATCAACTTGTCCTCTTCGTTCTTGAGCGGGAATTCGGGGAACAGCTGCTCCCAGAGCCTCTGGATGTCTTCCATGGAAGGCTCCGTCCATGCGGGGAGGGTTCCGACGAACTCGATCAAAGACGGTGTGAAACTCTTACGGAAGGGAACTCGTGTCGCTGGCGGTAGTGCTCGAGTTTTATCTTGGATTTTTGAAGGCGTGCACGGGAAGGGCGCAAGGGAACGAGACCTGGAGCTTCTGTATCGACGATACCCGCGAGAGAGACGGTCTATAGACGGATGGGAACAGGAAGTGAGCGGAAGACGGGAATAGCACGTGCCTTGATCCGGGCAACCTTTGCCTTCTCCGCGGACACGTCAGGCTGCTCGTCACCGTCGTCTGCGTCCGATTCGATCCCTCCGAAGTCCCCGGCGTCACTGGAGCCGCTAGCGCCAGGTCACCAAAACCGGCTCCCATGTTACCATCTCCGTGATCAAGAGACATCGCAGAGCCCGCTGACTGGGAGCGACCGCGATCGACGGACATTGCTGAGCCGCCGACATCGAACGGCCAGCGGCGTTGAACCCCCCGTGTTGGGTGTCCTCCCGCGCTCCCAGCCGCTGCGGAATCCGCCAATCGCCGTCTCCCTCATCTTCTTGGTGCCACGCGAATCGGCAGAGCTGGCAAGCAGTGGCAACAGTTACTATCAGTCTCAACGAGGCAAGGCGACTCACCCGGCTGTGGGGCACTTTTTCTTTTGGGGTGCAGAGCTGGGGCCGCTGGGCAATGGCTTCTGTCTGTTTACGGCGCTCCTCGTCGACGGCGGCGCGGATGGAAGGTTTGCCACTTTTTGCTGTCTTTCTGGGTTTCACAATCGGTGGCGCCTCGTCTCCGACGGATCCAGGGCGTCGTCGTCCCTGGCGTCTTCTTTTTCGGGGTCCGGCTGATACTCGTCGCTGCTGCCGGGCCATCCGAAAATTGACCGCCATGGAAATCTGCTTGTAGGCACTTGAATGGCGAACGAACGAGCACAAGAAAACTCACCCTGACTAGCATCTGCCTCGGCTGGCTCGGGTCGCGGACGCAGCACCTTGGTCATCTTGGACATCGGTGGGTCCGATGCCTGTTGGTCGCGGGCGCTGTCGTCGGCAACTGACTTGTTTTCAAGGCGGGCAGCCTCGGAGATGGCACGTAGCTTTTTATTGGCAATCCGCTGTTTTTCTGACGCTGCAGATGCCTTTTCCTGTGCGACCTCTTCTGAGGAGCGACGAAGCCCCGGTAAGTCCGGTGCACCGGCTGTGCTGCACGATTCGGACGTAAAGATTGCCGAACTGTGGGCGCAAATGGCCGTGGCATTGAAGGGGTGGTAGAGTCCTTACGGGGGGCATAGGTGAAGATGGTGGAGCGGGAGTAAGGTTTGTTTCTGCTGCGTGACTTAGCGAAAATTTTCTGATCGTCGTTTGCAGATCTTATTTGTGTAGTTGTTAGCTCATCAATGATACGAAGGTTTCCTTTGCCATCCTCTTCGATGTCCTCAATGGCGCTCCGTCGCAAATTCGTCTCAGCATCATTTCCGTGTCCTCAATGTTCTATGCTTTGCAAATCAGCTGGCGGCTTAACACAACATCTTAATTCTGCCCACCCCCGTCGGCCCGGATGCAGATGGGCAGCGGGCGCACCCCATCGCATCATGACTCGAATGATCCTCAGTTAGCTGACCATGATCGGCCCGACATTGAGCCCGAGAGCAATTTGAGCCCCCCAGTGTCTCCGGGGCCTGACACAGGGCCTCCAACCCCACCACTATCCCATCATTCCCGACAGCCAACAGGAAATTACTACGAAGTACCACGAAATTCTTGACGGTACGGCCATATAGAATATCTATCCGTCATCACTCTTTGATTCTAATGCATGCATCGATTCTCCAGGCACACCTTGTGATGTCAATGGATATGACCTACCGCTCGGATCCCCTCCGCCTCCTCGGGAGGAGCGCGCGACTGATGACTACACCCCCTTTACGAGTCGCGCCGAGTTCGAGTTCGCCGAATTTCAGTACATTGAGCAGGAAATCTCGGGCAAAGGGATTGATCGTCTAGCGCAACTTCTTGCGGCGCTATACCCCGAACAGAACCCCCCATTTGCCGATCACAACGACCTGTACGCTACAATTGATTCTATTCAAGAAGGCGACGTTCCCTGGCAGTCTTTTTCTGTCAAGTACACCGGCCCCATTCCTGAGACGGGTACTGTTCCTGTGTGGATGACGGAGACCTACGAGGTCTGGTTCCGTTCGCCACTAGGAATTTTTGAGAAGCAGCTTGCAAATCCGGATTTTAAAGATGAGATCGATTGGGCGCCTAAGCGAATTTTCAAGGACGGGAAACGGCAATTCCGGGATTTCTTCTCGGGAAATTGGGTCTGGGATCAGGCGGTGAGTACACAATTACAGATTCACGATTGTACTCATCGTGTTTACAGGATAAAATCGCGCAAGACCCTGACACGCACGGTGCCCTGTTTGTTCCCGGAATTTTCGGCAGTGATAAGACTACGGTGTCTGTCGGAACTGGCCACACGGAATTTTATCCGTTCTATGGCGGCATTGGTAACATTCATAATTCAGCACGGAGAGCACATCGGGAGGGGCTTTCTGTGATAGCCTTCTTAGCCATTCCTAAGAGTACGTCCCTCTGATTGAATTTCCGTGTCACTCAGCTAACTGGGTTCTCAGCCACGCGCCAGTACGCCAACAGCAAGGAGTTTCGCAAATTTCGACGCCAGCTATTCCACTCTTCCATCGCACGCATCCTTCAACCGCTCAAGCCGCATATGACCAAGCCACGCGTGTCTCGATGTGCCGACGACCATTTCCGACGTGTAATCTATGGCCTCGGACCCTATATAGCGGATTACCCGGAGCAGGCCCTTTTGGCCGGTATTGTGCAGGGTAACTGTCCTGGGTGCGTCGGAGAATCTTACCGAGTTGCGACAGAATCATTGAGTTTTCTTTTAGATGTCTTTCGCCACCGAATGATCTTGATAGACCGAGTGCGCGAAGAAGCCATGAGCATACCGATACATTACTGGATGCTTTTACGCTGAACGAGCTTTGGAAAGACTTTGGTATTGTCGGGGATATCATTGTAAGATTCATCTCGAATGCTCGTCTCCGTTTTGAACAAATTCTTCAGCCATTTACTGCAGAATTCCCTCGCGCGGACATCCACGAATTAATTTCGATGGATCTTCTCCATCAAGTAATAAAAGGGACATTCAAGGACCACATAGTCGAGTGGATCGTTGAATATTTGGAGACCGTGTACGAGAAATCCGAGGCTGAAAAAATTCTCGCTGATATTGATAGACGGTATTTTCTTTCATTTACGCCAGTCGTCTCTCAGCATCTACTAAATGTCCACTGAATAGAATCGCGGTTACACCGCCATTTCCTGGTCTTCGCCACTTTCCCGTCGGCCGCGGATTTAAGCAGTGGACGGGCGATGATTCTAAGGGACTTATGAAGGTGAATTCGAACTCGATCCCTAATTTGCGTTGGCTGACTTATAATGGATGAGGTCTATCTACCTGCGATCGCCGGTCACTTGCCAAGAGAGATGGTAAGGACCGTCGCTGACGTGACTGAATTCTGCTATCTCGTGCGCCGTGACGTGCTGGATGAGGACAGTCTCGCGGCGGTTGACGAGTTGGTGGCGCAGTTTCACACGCACCGTGAATGCTTTCGTGTCGTGCGCCCGGATGGCTTTTCGCTGCCTCGTCAACACTCCATGGTTCATTACCGACGCCTGATTCAAATGTTCGGAGCCCCTAACGGACTCTGCTCGTCGATTACCGAATCCAAGCACATCAAAGCTGTCAAAAAACCCTACCGACGTTCGAATCGCTACAAACCACTGAGCCAGATTCTTCTCACCAACCAAAGGCTTGACAAGTTAGGTGCTGCCCGTGTCAATTTCACAGCTCGGGCATGATGACTGGCGCTCTTTTGCCTCCACCTCCGCCCGGCGAGACTGATGGCACACCCCCACCTGATTTGAACGACGAAAATGTGGACCACGGCGAGGTCGACGGCCCCACGTGCATGGGCGAGGTCAAGTTAGCTAGGACCTACGGTACGACATTGAAATATAGATGTTTGCTCACTCTTTAATCAATTTAAACCCAGTTCGCAGAGTCCCTCGCAACGTCCATGAGCTCGGAGAATACGTCGGACAACCACGCTTGTATGAGCTCATCCGCCGTTTTCTCTTTGAGCAGTTGAATCCTGATGCCGCCGCGAACTCTGGGACGGTCTCGCTCGCTGAATGCCCAGAGTTTTCCGAGCGGGTTTTCATCTACAACTCTGCGCGCGCAGTTTTCTATGCCCCGAGTGATATTAGTGGCGTTGGTGGCATGCGACACGAGCGGATTCGGTCTACCAAGTCGTGGTACCGCGGGCCGCCGCGTTACGACTGTGTGTTTGTTGAACACGACCCGGACACTCCAGGATTTGGCGGCTTGCATGCTGCACGGGTTTTTCTTTTTTTCAGATTCAAATTTCGGGGCGTCGACTATCCCTGTGCACTCATTCATTGGTTCTCTGCACACGGAACGGCACCCTGTCCAGATACCGGGATGTGGATCGTCAAGCCCGACTATCACCATAGGCAGCCAGCTTTGGCTGTGATCCATATCGACTCAATCTTGCGTGCTGCTCACCTGATCGGCGTATCTGGGAAACAGTTCATTCCTTTGTATAACTTCTCTTCTTCGGATTCATTAGATGCTTTCGAGTACTTCTATGTAAACAAGTACGCTGACCATCATGCACATGAAATTGCCTTTTGAATACTTTTACACCTTTTTTTTCACGGCCGAACTTGTAGAAATCAAGGAGTCGAAAAGTGAGGGAAAAGGTCAGAATCAAAGCCGCAAAAAGACAAAAGACTACAAAAGTCAAAAAAGTATGGCAAGCAGCGGGCAAAGAACTTGCTAATTTGCTGATGGATTTTTGGCTGTCTTCACAAATCCAATATCTCAAAGCGCGCCTCAGATATACATCTCTGCCCTCCCATTCGCACTAGGGCTCCGTGAGAAACCTCCCGAGAGTTCGTAACAGCTGTTAATAACAGTCTGCGATCCAGAAGGGTTTTTAACTGCAGTTAATAACAGTTAATAACAGCCATTACGTAATATTCTCAAAAAAAATGTTCCTCTGAGTTCTGAGCATTTGGATGGTCTCAAAATTGGTTCCTTGATGTTTCTGTACAGTTTCTACTGCTCCAGACACCAAGACAAGCTAAACTCAGCTGGAGGCAGCTTCACTCCCCTCTGTCAACAACAATTCACGTGATCTGCACATCACAATCCTGTTGATGGCACTCACGGCATTTCTCGGCTTCGAGTACGCCGGGTTCCAACTGAGCGGTCTCGGTCACATTGGTGACCCGGAGGCGGAAAAAAAGGCCAAAAATCTTGACTGAGCCATTTTCCTTCAGAATATATATTCATATGAATTTCTGAAGCCAGAGAGCTGACTGAAATTACCAGAAATTACTTACATATTAACAGGTCTTTGGAAGGCATTTTTGAGACGTTGTTAATAACAGGTTAATAACCAGTTAATAACAGGTTTATTTACAGCAGTTATTAACACCAGTTTCTTACGGAGCCCTAATTCGCACCCAAGAATTCCTTGGTCCGCAAACAATTTCAATCAGCTTTCCCCCCAACATTACACTTCACCGGGTCATCAGGGGACGATTGGACGAGCCTCCTCAACGTGTTTGAAGGACACTTGGGATGGGTTTCGGCGGTCGCATTCTCGCCAGATGGGAAGCAAATCGCTTCAGGCGGGTCCGAGGATGCAAGGGTGGTAGTCTGGGGTTCTGGAACTCGCGATGTCCTCGGCGGGGCCAAGGAACTTACTGCCGGTGTGAATTCCATCGCATTCTCGCCTGACGGACAACAAATAGTGGCCGGCACTGGAACTGCTCTCCTCTATGCTCTCTTGACGGTGAAACATGTCACAGAATCCGGACCACCAATTATTGCCGCCACCTACAATGTTCTCCTGGATCTAACGGGTATAGAGCTGGAAGACAAAGAGACAGATGTAAAGCTTGAGCCAGAGAGTAGAGGCGGTCTCTACCTCTGGGACATCAAAACTGGTGCCCTGGTTACTAGCCGATTTGGACAGAGCGATATCATATCAGTCGCATTGTCACCGGATGGCAAGTATATATATGTCGCAACGGGGTCATACGATGGCATCGTTCGGCTTTGGGATTTGAACACATTTAGTCTGATCAGCGCATTTTCTGGGCACACCAGCTGGGTCTTGTCTGTTGCAATCTCTCCGGATGGGAAGCAGGTAGCTTCCGGGTCTTCAGACGAGACGATCCGGGTGTGGGACGTGGAAACGAAGTCTTTGTGTGTCGGACCATTATACTCGGAGAATGGGCCCGTTTTCTCCCTGTCCTTCTCCCCAGATGGACGGCACATAGCGTTCGGTCCCAAAATGGCGGCGGACTTAGAATCTGGGACTCGGAAACTGGCTCAATAAAAACACTTACGGCCGATCCCTGTCTTGCCATCGCGTTCTCCCCAGATGGAAAACGAATCGCGTCTACCATAGATCGGATAGTCCAAGTATGGGATTTCGATACAGGCGCCTTGATTGCTGGGCCGTTTGAAGGACACACAGCTCTTGTTACCTCAGTTGCGTTCTCCCCGGATGGAAGACGCATTGTGTCTGGTTCTGAAGATCACAGTGTTCGCGTTTGGGATGCCGAAATCGGTACCACCCAACCCAAAGGACCATTCAGTGGACACTCTAGCAATGTTCAGGTCGTCAGATATTCACCTGACGGCCAACACATTGTTTCCACGTCGTTGGACAAGGCTGTACAAGTCTGGGATTCGAAAACGGGGGAACTCGTTGCTGGGCCACTGGCAGTGCCCACGACGAACAATGTTCTTTCTTTGGCAGTTTCACCCGATGGTCAGCGAATCGTGTGTGGTTCCTTGGGTGGGATGATTCAGGTATGGAACTACAGGACGGGGCTCTTCTGAAAATATCTGAAGGGTCCAGCGGCGACGGTCAGATAAGCTTGTCCTTTGCCGCATTCTCACCGGAGGGTGACCGGATAGTTTCTGCTCAGGGGAAGATTCTGGCAGTCTGGGACTCCGAAACTGGGGATCTCATTTGGATGCCGGATGAAGTTCATACCGCAGACATTACCAGTGTTGCATTCTCGCCGGATGGCCTTGAACGCGTTGCGTCGAGCTCCATTGACTCCACGGTTCGAATTTGGGACGCCAAGACCGGCGCCATTACTGCGACATTGACACATCCGGACTCCGTTCGCACTGCCGCATTTTCGCCTGACGGGAAAAAACTGGCCACTGGTTGTGACGATAGTGGGGTGCGAATCTACGATGTTGAAACAGGTGTACTCATCACCGAGACATCATTTTCCGCGCACAGCGACTGGGTTACCTCAGTTGCTTTCTCTCCAGATCCAGATGGAACGCGACTTGCTGTCGGCTTGGACGACTCGACGATACGACTCCTGGATTCTAAGACTGGTGCCGCTATTGCGAAGCCATTCGAAGGTCACATTGCGCAGGTCACCTCCGTTGCTTTCTCGCCGGACGGTACGGAAATCGTCTCTGGATCCTGGGACAGCACGATTCGGGTTTGGAAGGTAAGAAGGTCAGCTCTTCGACTTAAGATTCGGCTCAATCGAAGCAGTTGAACGATGACGATGTGTCCGTTCCGCATGGTTGGGAGATGGACCCACACTTTGACGATGGCTGGATGATGAACTCGGCGTCGCAGCTCATCCTTTGGATCCCGCCTTGGCTTCGCAGGGGCTTGTTCATGCCACGGAACTCCCTCTTGATCTGTTCCGAAGGCACGACAAAGTTGAACCTTTCCAAATTTGTTTACGGTAGCGACTGGAAGAAATGTATCGATCCGAAGTTCGAGGAAGCTGCGGGTAAATGAATAAATGGTGTGTACGTTTCTTCTTTCCGTTTCTCGAACGCTAATTGTGAATTCTTCGATCGACAAGTCAGCATTCTAGGCTAAATAAGAAAATGCATACGTTGTAAATAACACTATTTCCACGCTTGACCAAAGATTCGGTGACAAGACCGGCCATACAGAAGACAATTCGTGTTGTTAGTGATTCGATGGTCGCGGATCTTCTACACGTAAGATGAGTTGAAAAAGATTCAGTTAATGCTTGACTATCAATCATGACCGAGGATTCTGAATACTCACGTCGTTTTCAGTGCTACCAGCCGCATTTCGCAGCGCAAGGTTATTCTTCAAGAATGCCTTGCGAAGCCGTTTAACACAGTGTAAGGCGCCACGGACGCTCTCATAATTACTATTGACTACGCTCTATTTACCTTTTGATCACGATGTACTATATAGTTGTTTGGGTGCAGATGGAGGGACAACCAGTCTTATCCCGAACCATCTGCACCTTTTTCTATTCCAAATAGATCTTAGGTCGGTTCATCTCGGGATTTTAAGGCAAAGGTTAAAATCCACTCTAACACTTTTTTGAACCCTATTGGCTCCAATTGGAGCACTTCTTTAAGAATAGGCGACTATTCTTAGTTTATCGTGATCTATCACCTACCATGGCATCCCAGGACACTCGGATGCCCTCCCGGGGCCTGCACTCGAAAACTGGCGCCGCGAGCGCGAATCGCCCCCTCATCTACCCTCGTCTGCCACTAGCGGACAAAACCCCTTCGTATCCGCTCAAGCCCGAGGAGATCAAGAAACCTCGGGGCCTGGCGGATCGTTCCCTCCATCCCCTCTCCTTCGAGCGGGTCGGACGACGTTCGGGCAGACCACAGCTGGACGCGAAACGCCCAGCAACATCGGCGCTGGATCTGGGATCGTGGGGGACCAGGAACAACTACTCCTGGTCGACCCGATCCGCTCTATCATCGACCTCGCATCGTCCCGACACCGGGCCCCAAGGTGTCCCGCGGCCGTTACGAGGACGGGTCGTTCGTTACGCTGACGGATCTTACAATCTCGTAGAAGAAGAAACGGGTATCGTCATCGAGGTTCTCGATGAGGATGGGTTGGTCGCACAAGGGGTTCGGGAGCAGGGCACCCAATCGGGGACCTTCCAGCCCACTCCATCCGACGAATCCGATATTGTGCCGTCCTCCCAGTCCGGGGCACTGCGGGGTCGATGGGAAGCGTGGAGGGGCACTTGACCGGCCTCATCCGCGAGTTACGAAGCGACACGCTCACGCCCTCCCAACTGGCCACGCTCAGCCGGGTCCGTGGGGCACTTGGCACCGGTCGCGACCGTCTTTTATCTACTACCGCTGTACTGTCCGACCATCTTAATCATAATGTTCGTGGACACCACCGGCTCGCTCAATTCCGAGACGATGTGGCTGACCACCTCCAACAAATGCATGATGAATTTGCAGACCGGACAGATAGACTAAACAGGTGTGTGGAAGATAACGT